>QANX01001131.1:0-26617 GCA_003254975.1 Ochetophila trinervis
ACAAACGATTTCTTAATGTGTGGATGCTCCCATGAGTTTTCAGGTGGGAGGAAATTTTGGTTGCCTGCTGCTTTGTCCAGCTCATGCTTGAGCTAGCACCGGGTGGTGACATTGGAGGGGGATGAACCTTGATCTGAGCTGACGGTTTCATCCAACTTGGCATCCAGTTCCTGAAATTCTGACTAACTTGTTTGTCTCTCTCCTGTATGTTCCGCTGAACCTTGACTGCTACATCAAATACAGAACGCATTCGTCTTTGAATAGGATAGGGAAAAGACAGGGAAACACAGTAAAGAACGAAAATTAGTTGTAGTTACAGCAGTTAGCAAACTAAAAGGTATAACTATAAGAGTCAGACTAATGCAATAATTGGAAAAGCAAGAAAAACCAATTGGCTAATAAGGGAAAGCTCACAGATCATCATTCTCATATCACAGAGCACACTACCTTGAGGTATTGGAATTTTAAATACATTTGATAAGCAATTAACCAAACTCTTCAACCAATACAGAGAAACAGCCATAGACATCATAAAAACACTTTCAGAATAAAAGAAAAGATGTCCAAAATAAATTGACTTAAACTGAAAAGTGAAAAGGGTTTATAGAAAGACAAGTTCTGTGGTGCCCCTGCACTTGGGTCATTTACAAGCTCAGTTACCATAAGGAACTTTCTCAAACAATGAAAGAGCTTACTTTATGTCTGGAGAGGAAACAATAATACGAACATAAAGAAATAATTCCCACTTAAAAAATGCTGCAAGATTGAAGCAATTATGTAATTCTATATCCATAAAATCCCTAAAAAAGTCATTACATGATTGAGCCCGAACAAATACAAACATTCAACAGTGATTGAGGATTGAATTTATCAACTTTATACTAACAACAAAACTTTTGCCTTAGCTGTTCATGAATCAAAAGAACAGAAATAGCTCCTGGAAGGATGAACAGCCTATCCACCAAAACATAGAATTGCAATCACCCCGGATCAACTATGGTTACTATACCCCCAGAAGGACCAACCGAAATAGAACTTCGAGTTATGTGAAAATTTAATTGCTTTGCAGGGCTCATCCCATGTCCTAAAGGAAACTTTGTCATCCATTTAAGCAAATATAAATTCTAGATTAGATAGTGATTTTACAAATGGATGAAAAGGCCAAAAACTGTCCCACGCTTAATAAGACAAACAAGGAAATTTACTTGGTATATGAACGAATGCATTGCAGATTTAGTCCACCAGAAAGGAAGTTTTTACTTTTTTATTCTGATGCTAAACTCATTTTTGCCATAAATTAGGCTGAATTTTCATTCCTTGATCATGAAGAGAGTACTGTGGATTTGTAGTGAATTTATCACAATTCCATTAAAAATATATTGATAGAAATTTTAATTGGTATCGCAATTTTTACAATCCCGATTAGGAGCTTCTAAAGGCCCAAGAAACAAGAAGCACAAAAACAAAACTCGTTCTAAATTGGTACCATTCAATTTTCTATCTACGATCCCCAAAAAAATAAAAAAACAACAACTAAGAAATTGGTTCTTCATGAGTAAAGAAATCACACAGCCACAATGCATTTATTCCTCGAGAAAGAAAATCAATACGAAACAATAAAGCAAATCAACATACACAAATTTTAATCTAATGGTCATTCAAGTAATGCAAACAACATTTCCAAAATCAATACTCTCAAAGAAAGCAAAGCAAATAACAAGGGAAAAATAAATAAATAAATAAAAATAAATAAGAATAAAAAGAAGAATACCGCTGGACAAATTGACGGGTCTTGGGATACTTAGGACTGACGAGGCGTCGCTGAAGCCTGAGAGAGAGTCTGTGAGTTCGTTTCAGCCCCAAGAAATACGAAGTTGCCAACGCGATCTCCCATAGCACCATTCTCTCTCTCTCTCTGTGAGTTGAAAGTGTTTGTATTTTGGTCTCTGAAAGCTGTTTACGTTCTTCCCAAGTAAACGAGGCAAGCTATTTATTGCCTAAAATCGTTTTTGCCCTAAGTTTTCGATTTTAAGAGTTTGTTTCGCATGTAGAACAGGACATGAGTATTATTTCGGACTATATTTGGTGTCAAACTGTCAATCAATAAGATTATTATTTTTATAATAATTAATAAAAAAGTAAAAAATAACTTATTGTATAATATATTTATTTCTCAATTAAGCAAAATGACTTAAATTAGATTAAATAAAAAAATAAAAAAAAGAAGAAGATAAGAATGCTCATTTTGCATGTGGATTACCATGGTCGACTTCATCAAGATTGTAACAAAGATATTCAACATATCAATTTTATGTATATTAAATTCAACATGATAAGTTTATGTCCATCCTACTAAAATATTTTTACTGTTTTGGTGGGTTTCTTATCCCATGTATTTGGGACTATTTCACATATCTTGGATTTTTTAATCTCCTCATAAATGGTGGAAAACAAGAACACATGACTATTTTATCTTGTCCTATTTTTGTCTTGTCTATCAAACAGCCCCAAAAGTTTGCTAGAAATTTCTGAACGGTGACCAGTCCCTAGCGATCACAAGCATCATTTTGACCATTGGATTTTCCTAACAAATTGATCACAACCGTTTGTTGCACTTCTATGTTGAATCGTCCGGGATTACTTTAGGAATGCTTCTAAATGCACTATCTCCTCGCACCCTTCATTTTCCATGTGCATCCTATAAATTACAAATATCAATTATAATTTACGCATCTCAATGCTAGGCTTTTTTAGATTTTTACCAATTGATAAAGTGTCATTATCATTCGCAAAATAAAAATAAAAAATATTATTATTTTATTAATTAAAATATTAATATAATAAATATTTAGTTTTTTTGTTTTGTTTTCTGCGTTGAAAGTATGACACATGTAAAAATATAACTTAATAGACTACAGAATTATGAGGGCACAAATGAAATATACATGATAGAACTCCAGTGCAATTCATAAAATTATTATCCTCTGGGACGAACTACGTAGTGCTTAAATATCATAAAAACACGTTAAGAGAAAAAGCAATTATAAATTTTCAAACTGTTTACAGTAATTTTAAAACAACTACAACAGAACTTGAAATGTCATATTTACTTTATCAGTATTTTTCTTTGGTTTATCAAGACCTTTATAAGCATTGCGAATCGATATTCCACAATGGTTAATAATTCAATATTGCCGTGTTGACTCCAGTGTCAACAAAACCTGTTAAACGCATGACCCATCATAAGTCGGTCTGAGCCAGCTTATCTCTCAACTTTCAGTTGCTTGAACTAAGCAAGCTTATCTCTCAACTTTCTCGGTTTGGCATTCAATTTACTATTTGCTGTTACAATATGGCTGAAGCTGTAGTTACTGTTATGCTTGAGAATCTCAAGTCCTTGATCCAGAAAGAGTTTGGATTGCTTTGGGGCGTCAACAGAGAGATGCAGAAGCTGTCAAGCATCCTCTCAGCCATCTGTGCTGTGCTTGAAGATGCAGAGGAGAGGCAGATAAGAGACAGAGCAATCAAGAATTGGCTGCGGAAACTTAAAGATGTTGCGGATGAGTTGGTTGACATTTTGGATGAGTGTTCAATGGAGGCATCTCAGCTGGAGTACAAAAGCCAAAAGGTAAAACCTTCTTTCTTATCCTGTTTCAACCCAACAAATACTCTGTTTCGTTTTAGAATTGCAAAAGAAATGAAAGATGTTTCCGAGAGATTGGATGAAATTGCGAATGAACGTTCGAAGTTTCATTTGCGTGAGACCGTTGAGGATCATAGACATGACCAAACAAGAAACAAACGTGAAACTGGCTCCGTTGTTGATGAGCAACATGTGTATGGAAGAGAAGAAGATAAATATAAGATTGTTGAGTTTTTGTTAGAGAATTCGAGAAATTCCAAAGATGTCTCAGTCTATCCTATTGTGGGCATGGGGGGCATGGGAAAGACTACCCTTGCTCAGCTGGTGTTCAATGATGAAAGGGTTTGCAGGCATTTCGAGATTAAAATTTGGGTATGTGTTTCCGAAGACTTTGATGTGAAAAGATTGACTAAAGCTCTGATAGAATCTGCCTCTGGAAGTGCTTGCGATGATATGGGCATGGATCCCATGCAGAAACGCCTCCGAAACATAGTGGAAAGGAAGAGATTTTTCATTGTTCTGGACGATGTGTGGAATGATGATCAAGAGCAATGGGAAAGACTGAAAGATGTACTTGCTTGCGGATCAAATGGTTCTTCGATTGTGGTTACCACTCGTCTCGAAAAGGTTGCATCGATTATGGGAACAGTACAAATGCATCAGCTGTCTAATTTATCCGAAGATGATTGTTGGTCACTGTTCAAGCATCGTGCATTTGGTAATGGAGATGAAGAACGACCACGTCTTGTAAAAATAGGGAAGGAAATTGTGAAGAAGTGCAAGGGAAATCCGCTAGCAGCGAAGACTTTAGGAAGTTTAATGCGGTTCAAAAGTGAGGAAAAGGAGTGGCTTTTTGTTATGGAAAGTGAACTTTGGAATTTACCACAAGATGAAACTTCCATCCTGCCTGCTTTGAGATTGAGCTACTTTCATCTACCAACAGAATTACGCCGATGCTTTGCTTATTGTGCTGTATTTCCCAAGGATTTTATAATAGAGAAGGAAAAATTAATATATCTTTGGATGGCTAATGACCTTATATCTGCAAAGGGAAACAAGGAGGTGGAAGAGATCGGCAATGAAATTTGTAATGAATTATATTGGCGATCATTCTTTCAAGATGCTGACAAGGATGAATTTGGCTACTTTTGTTCTTTTAAGATGCATGATCTAGTGCATGATCTAGCTCAATGCATTATGGAGGATGAAGCACGTATTGTGGAAATTGATTGCCCTGTTAATTTGTCAAGAACTCATCACGTGACATGTAATTACTCTGACCAACCATTTGATATGCTTTCTGCTTTTCAGAAAGTAGAATCCTTGCGCACTTTAATGTTGTCAAGGCATTATTATCTCTATACGATTGAAGCACGCGAGTTTCCTTGTTGCTTGTATCTTCCTTCTCTACGAGCTTTTGATGCATATAATTCTAAGTTGACATCCATACCTTTTCTAATCAATACTTCCAAACATCTACGATATTTGAATCTTTCACATACTAATATTAGAATCCTTCCCGAGTCAATATGTTTCTTATACAGTTTACAAATTTTGGATGTAAGATTTTGTGGTAATCTTGAAAAGCTACCCAAGCATATGAGTTGCTTAAGAAGTCTTCGTCATCTTTATATTAATGGTTGTTTTTCATTGCGTCACCTGCCTCCTAACATTGGGAAACTATCTTGCTTAAGAACTTTGAGCACTTTTATTGTGGATAGGAGAAGAGGATGTCATGTAGATGAATTGGCAAGCTTAAATCTTGGAGGTATTCTAAGGATCCAACAACTTGAGGAAGTGAAAAATCCAACGGAAGCGAGAAAGGCCAATCTAGCAGGAAAAATGAATCTGGAAAGCTTGCATTTGTCTTGGGACAAAAATAAATCCGCCAAGTCTCAAGTGATCATAGAGCAGGTACTTGAGCATCTTGAACCTCCCCCAAGTATAAAATCTTTGCATATTTCAAATTTTGGAGGCATGCATTTCCCTCACTGGTTTAAGAACAGTGCAGTATTTGACAACTTGGTCTGCATAGGTTTCAGTGGTTGTAAAAACTGTTTGGAACTTCCTACAGCCTTGAGGAAACTTCCATCCCTAACATCTCTTAAATTATCTGGTATGGATTTAGTGCGGTATGTCGATAATGAATCCTATAATGGAGAGCTAGAGGGAGGTTTCTTGCCTTTACAAAGTCTCTTCATCACTGGCTTACCAAATTTAGAAAGGCTGTCCAAGGAGGAAAGATGGGTGGATTTCTCATGCCTATCTTGTTTGTGCATTGAGAAATGCCCTAAATTGACATCCTTACATTGCCTCCAGTCAATCAAAGAGTTAACAATACAGGGATGCGATGAGACAGTGTTAGAATCAGTTTCAAATCTTAAAACTCTAAAAACACTGGATATATCTGATAATGATGATTTGGTTTCCTTTCCTAATGGGGTCCTACATAATCTCACCGCTCTTAAATCACTAAGGATTTCAGGATTCAAGAAGCTTCAAGATTTGCAATCTGACATGCTTATTGGCCTAATCACTTTGGAAGAACTGTCTATCACTTCTTGCCATATGCTTGAGTGCTTTCCTATGGGAATATTTCAAGGCTCAAATAGCCTAAAAAGAATACATATTCAGGATTGTATCAAGTTGAAAAGTTTGTCAGATAGATTTGGAGACCTTACTGCCCTTGAATCATTGCAACTTAATTGTTGTCCAGAGTTGGAGAATTTCCCAGATGGTCTTAACAATCTTTTGTCCCTCCAAAGTCTGATCCTATCAGGTTCTAAGTTGGCAGCTTGGCCAGAGAACTTACATCATCTCCCCTCTCTCAAATCTATGCATATTTGTTGGTTTCAAAATCTTGAAATGTTGCCTGAGTGGCTTGGAGACTTGACATCTCTTCATTCAATGTATATTAGCAATTGTCCCAAATTGGAATATCTACCCACAAGCATCCAACATCTAACAAACTTAGAAAGCTTGCAAATTAGAGATTGCCCTAAATTAGCGGAACGATGTAAAAAGGAAATCGGAGAGGACTATCACAAGATAGCCCACGTTCCACATCTCAGTTTATGGGATTCCAAGCGACCAACCCATATAGGATGACCCTGCAAATTGTTTGTTCAAGGCAGAGGTATTTAAATAAAAGTCCCTTTAATTATGGTTTTCTTTCACGTTTGCATTTTTCCTCAAGTAGAATATCATTTATATTCAATGGATATTGTTCATTTTAACATTATATTAAATCTTCATAGGTTGAATTAGTGAAGAATCCTTGAGCAGAGATCAATTTGTGGTCCTTTCCAACATTCTCAACATATTCAAGCACACAGACATATTAATTGATTTACTTCCAAGGTAACAATCTGAGTAACCGTTCTTGTTTTTCAATTTATATGAATTTGTCACACTTGCTAATTAGGAAACTTTTTTAACTCTTTTTATTTTTATTTTTTATATATATATCTTTGTATTTTTTAATTATCTACTTCATACGATTGTCACGTTTGAATCAGAAACTTTAAAAGACTTTTCAAGGAATAAAAGGCTATGTTTATAATTTTACTTCAGTCTAATGTAATGTCAGTTATGCTATTTGTACAATGAAAAATTGGGCTTAAAGAAACAGCAAAAGAAGAAGAAAGGAAGACCCCTGAACAATTTGACGGACACTGGGATAATTGTGGGCTTATGATGCGTGGCTGAAGACTGAGAGAGAGTCTGCGCGTTCGCTTCAGCCCCAAGAAATACGCAGTTATCAACGCGATCTCCCACAGCTCTCTCTCTGATGACTGAGAGAGAGTCTCTCTGTGTGTGCGTTCAAGGTGTTTGTATTTTGGTCTCTGAAAGTTTGTTTTTTTCAAAATCAATAAGGCTTTCACGATTTATGTTCTTCCAAGTAAACGAGTAAAGTTATTTATATTTTCCCCAAGTTTTAGATTTTGGCTTTTATTTTATTTTATTTTTGCCGAGGAGCTAGCGTCACCGATAACAGGCATCTCTTGACTGCTGGATTTTGACATCGGATTGATCACGACCGTCGCTGCACTTCCGCGATTCGTTCTAAATGTAACCATTTAGAATGCTTCTTCTAATTGTCCTCGCATATTTTTCGTAACTGTAGAGGTATCAATTATTTTATTTTCCCAAGCAATTAAGTGTCGTTTTATGATTGATTTATTATTAGTTAAACTTTTTTTTTAAAGAGTTTACTTATTTATATTAAAGATATATAATATTTGCTAGATTAGTTGGTACTTTAATATTACTATTGAGTATTATAATTATGGATAGTAAATCTTTCAAGGTGAAAATATAACAGAAAAACAATCAATTTTTTATAGAAAAAGTAAATTTAAGCCAATCAAGTTATAATTAATGAAAGTTAAATTTTCAACGTGAAAATCGTTAATAATTACTTATCTCATGGAATAAAATTTTATAGTTTCCTAACCCCGTTAATATAAAAAGAAGAAGATTTTTCTCGCCCCTTCATTAACTTTTGGTTTTAATGGATTAGTATTTTTGTGTTTATTTTTTATCTTTCTTATAGAGTTGTCCAGGATAATAATACGAATTTCATAAAAAAAAGAAAGGATAATAATACGAACCATCCTTTGTACCTTAACATTTTTAGTTTTGTTACATCGTCAAATCACATTTTATTTACAAATTAAAACATAGAAAATTGAATTCTGTTATATTATTTTTCTTTTTAATTTTTAATAAAATAATTATAATCCACAAATAAGTGAGCACGTATTTTCATAGAAACTGTATTTGATAATTTCATGTTAAAAAAATACAAATATAACAAAAAATATGTAAGTAAATATCTTTCCTTCTATTAAAAACGTCAAAAACTTAACCCAGAAACTTGTTCAAAGAAATATACAAAGACAAACAATTATCTGTGTGAAAAAAAAAATGAAGACGTTAGAATGTTAGCAACATGCTTAAAAAATACAACCAACATTCCTTCTTCGACTAGAAAACAGCAAGTAGAAGAACATCTTTATTCAACTTCTTCAGCTTTGCAGCATCCATTGCCTAATATCCTTCCGAATGATACCTCCTTCAAACCCCCCTCTGGTGTAGTTCAATGTTCTTACAGCTTCAGGTCCATTGATGAACAAGTGCCTATACTGGGTCATTGTACCAGCAGCAGGCTTTGGTGGTCTCATCATCGTTGCAATGCTTGGAAACGGTTTATTATTACACAAACTCTTCGAGCTGGTAAACAGATGCCTATCAGATTCCTGATTTCTAGATGTGTGGATGCTTCCATTATTTTTCAGTTGGGAAGAATTGTTGGTTTTCTGGTTTGTCCTGCTAATGCTTGAGCTAGCATTGGGTGGTTTTCCAGGGGGATGAACCCGGATCTGAGCTGACGGTTTCATCCGATCAAGCCAGCGTAGAATCCAGTTCCCAAGATTCCGACCAACTTCTATATCTCTCTCCTGTATGTTATGGTGAACCTTGAGTGCTACATCAAAAACAGCACGTATTCGTCTTTGAATAGGAAGGGGAAAAACAAGGAAACACAGAACAAAGAAATTAGATGTGGTTACAGACTCAAATTAAAAGAAATAACTACAAAAGTTGACTAATGCAATAACTGTAAAAGCAAAAAAAAAAAACAATTGGTTAATACTAACAGAGAAAAGCTCACTGATCATCATTCTCATATCACACAGCAAACTGCCTTGTCTGTATTGGAATTTTAAATACAGTTGTTTGACATGCAGGGACGTTACACCAAAAGAAAAATGGTAGCTACTAACAATATCCTATCCAAACACTTCAACCAATATAGAAACAGTCATATGCACAAAAACACTTCAGAAATGAATAAAAGAAACGATGTCCAAATCAAATCTACTTAAGCTGAGAGTGAGAAGGGTCTGTAGAAATACAAGTTTTGTGGAGTCCCAGCACTAGGGTCATTGACAAGCTCAGTTACCATAAAGAGCTTTCTCAAACAACGAAAGAGCTTCCTACAAGTTTGTAGAGGAAACAAGAATGCAAATATAATGAAATGATTCTGACTTAAGAAATGCTGTAAGATTGAAACTGTTTTGTTATTCCAAAAACAGCCATTGCATGATTGAGCCTAAACAAATACATACATTCAAGGAGTGATCAAGGAATAAATTTATCAACTTTATCAAACTAACAACACAACTTTTGCAATAGTTGTTTGTGAATTAAAACTTTAAAAGAATGAAAATAGCCCCTGCATGGATGAATGACCTTTCTACCAAAAGATGGAATCACAAATATCCCAAATCAACTATACCCCCACAAGTACCAACCAAATCAGAATTCTGATTCCCCAAATTAGAAATTTGACTTATGTGAAATTTTAATTGCTTCAGAGGGCTGATTACTGCCATGGGTTAAAGGAAGCTTTGTCATTCATTTAAGAAAATATAAATTCCAGATTAGGTAGGGATGCAAATGAATGAAAAGGCCAAAAACTATGACATGCAGGGCATTGTAATTAAGACAAATAAGAAAATTTCATCCTATATGAAACCAAAGGAGAATGCATTGCAGATCTAATCCACCAGAAGGGAAGCTTTTATTTTTAAAATGTTAAACTCATATTTTCCATCAATGAGGCAGCATATTCATCACTTGATCATGAAGACAGAGTACTGTGGACAGTAGTGCATTCATCATTTTATTTAAAACATATTATGGAAATTTCAATTGGTAATGTAAATTTTATAATGCCCTCTCAGGAGCTTTTAATGCTCAAGCAAAAAAAACAAAAACAATAGGCATATAAACAAAATTCAAAAAACTCCAACATTTATTCGTTAAACTATATCCCCACCACATCCCACTTTCATTCCATCAATTTACTCTACTTTTTCTGCTTTTTTTTTTGGTTTGGTTTTATTAGTTTAGTTTTATCTTTTTGATTGGTAATGTCCGAACCTAAAATCCAACCCAATCCTAGGAAATCCCTTCAGCACCCGACACCCGTATAAGACTCAAGACGTAGATTCGTTCTCAAATCTAACATCACAAGCTCCTCTACAACCAAAATCTCTAAGATCAGTCTCGTCCGAACAAATCCATCAAAAAGCAACCAAGAATCGACAAATACATGCAAATATGTTTATGCTATTTTCCTAAATGTTCTTCAAGGTTAGAGACATCGGTAGGTCAACATGTCTGTTAAATCATATGCAAATTTTATCAGAACCACAATGCATTTCTTCCTCAAGAAACTCTGTGGAAAAGCGATAAGAAACAATAAGCAAATCGCATACACAATTTGAATCTAACTGATTGTTCAATAGGTTCAAACAATATCTACAAATTAATACTTTCAAGAAAGCAAACAAAGAACCTGAAAAAAAAAAAGAAAAAAAAAAAGCAAAATAAATAAGAACAAAGAAATACCCTCGGACAAATTGACGGACCCTGGCATGCTTAGGGCTAATGAGGCGTTGCTGAATCCTCAGAGCGAGTCTATACGTTCGCTTCAACCCCAAGAAGTACGCAGTTCCCAACGTGATCTCCCACAGCACCATTTTCTGGCTCTCTCTCTCTCTCTCTGAACTCTCTCTTTGTGTGAGTTGAAAATGTTTTACTATTTGGTCTCTGAAAGTTTTTTTTTCTTCTTCCTAATCAATAAGGCTTCGCGGTTTACGTTCTTGGCAAGTTAACGAGACAAAGTTGTTCCTATGTTTTTTTATCTCACAGGTTTTGTATTTTGGAGCCGCCAGAAATTTCCAAGCGGTGACCGGTGGGGTTTGTTTCTCTGGTTTTTTCTTAATTTCCTGGAAGCTAGCGTCACCGATCACAGCCCTCATAGGGACCGTTGGATTTTCTCATCGGATTGTATCAAGACCATCTGTTACGGAATTAGTTAAAAGGGTAAGCTCATTGCCTACGGTGCTTCTAAATGCACCCATAAAAGTTTCTCCTCACACCCATTTTCCATGCGCATCAATTAAATATTAAATATTTCCGCTTGCATATTTTTTAAGATTACCATAAGCTCCAAATAGTAACCCACTTATTTTGGTTTAATTTAGTTTATCTTTTATAAATCCATTTACTATTTTCCTACACCTATCATATTCTTTTTAAGTAAATAGTATTTTTATCAGTTCATTTAACGATGCTTGTATGTTGATTGATGTGTATACAAATTACTATATCCTTTTTATTTAATTTTTCTTTTACATTTTTTTGCAATAAAATTCAACTGTATCATCTTGGTCAATATTATTTTTGAGTAACCTCCAAGATCAATATAATTCATTTCGTTTCATTTATTTAAACAGAATAAGACTAGTTCAACATTGACATTGCTTTAATAAAGCTAGTGACTTGAACATGGTTCAAAATCTTTTTTAACTAATCCTATTTGATGCTTATAAATCTCCACCCCTTTGGACCAAAAAGAGCACTTCAACTCCACATGAGAATCGAACCAGTTGCTCAATTGTAAACCATGTATTTAGGTGTGGCACTGAACTTTTGGTAGCCCTTGATGACTTTGTTCACGGCCTCAAGGAAGTCTTTCTCTGTCACAGTCTTCCGCCGTGCCCGGATTGCATACATTCCAGCTTCTGTGCAGACACTCCTTATATCAGCTCCTGTGCATCAAAAAAACCAACATTTGAAAAACGCATACTAGTAAAGTCGTACTTAATGTAGCAAACACGTTGCAAAAGGAAGAATTATGGAGCCATGCCAAATGACAGCATAACCAACATTTAGAAGAGTATGCTGAATATGCTATCAGCAATCAAACCAAAGCAATATGTAAGATGGACTATCTGTCAATTTTATAGCATTAGAAATTGTATCATAAACAAAGTGTTCTTACCAGTTGAATTTGGGCAAAGCCGAGCCAGAAGTTCAAACCGAACATCTCGTTCACAGTTCATTGTTCGTGTATGGATCTTAAATATCTGTGCCCTGCTCTCTAAATCAGGGAGTCCAAACTCAACCTTACGATCTAAGCGCCCAGGGCGTAACAATGCTGGGTCTAGTGTGTCAGGCCTAAACAAGGATCCAACACTCAAAGATAAGCAGGCAGGATATTGAAAGGTTGCGTATGCACCCAAAAAGATCTTTCTAATCCCATCTCAAAAAGTTAAAATATTAGATATATGGATGTACCTGTTTGTTGCCATTAAAACTTTGATATTTCCACGAGCATCAAACCCATCAAGCTGATTCACAATTTCAAGCATTGTACGTTGCACCTCATTGTCTCCACCAACACCATCATCAAAACGTGCCCCTCCTATAGCATCAATTTCATCAAAGAAGACAATGCATGCCTTTTTTGATCGTGCCATCTACAGTAGATAATTTTACTACTTAGATATGAAAATAGTTATGCACAACCGACAAGACAAATTTTAGATGACTGGATACGCAGCACAATTCTTACCTGAAATAGCTCACGAACCATCCGAGCCCCCTCACCAACATATTTCTGAACAAGCTCACTCCCAATAACACGAATGAAACAAGCATCAGTTCTATTAGCCACAGCTCTAGCTAAAAGTGTTTTGCCTGTTCCTGGAGGACCATAACAGAGAACACCCTTAGGAGGATCAATTCCAAGCTTCACAAATTTTTCAGGATGAAGCATGGGAAGTTCAACCACCTAAGACAAAACATATTATAATCAGCATTTCACATCTGCACACTATAACTAGTTGCTATCTCTAAGATCATATTATTAAATACTCTGCACATGACATTATTAACACATGGTACTAAATACAAGCAAGAAAAGAACAAAACATATCCCCTACGCACTTCTCGCATCCTTTCAATCTGCTCCTTGCATCCACCAACATCATTATAGGTCACATCCGGCTTCTCTTCAACAGTCATCATGGTGACACTTGGATCAATTTTCGGAGGCAAGGGAATCTGAATTTGATATTTGTTCCTGTCAACCCTGCAGTAATAGTATAATGGTCAAAAAATGACCACAAAACTACAGTTGTTAGAATCGTATGACACGAGATACTTATCGTTGTGGACAGAAAAACAGATACATATCTTGTGTATCAAGAATTGCACCATATTGTCCAAAATGCGATGCATTTCATAACCGATACACTGATATGGGCAATACATGAGAATTTTTAAAAAAAATCCATCTTGTGTAAAATTGTCTTAGTTTAGTGTAAATATGTGTTGTTTTTATAAAGAATAAGAAGTGTAGATTTATTGACATCTAAGAATGCAGATTATGATGCCATTGAAAATGAAATTAATGATAAATAAAAATAAAAATGAAAGTTTAATTGTTTAGGAAGTTTATAGAACTTTTATATGACTTAATGATAATGTTCATAGTTTACCATATTAATGTTTTTATCTGTGTTTATGATGGATATCATACCAGGGTTAGAAAAGTGATTTTTTGGGAACACCATAAACACCAATAACTATACAAGACCAACATGCAGAGAAATATATAATTTTAAATATTATTTTAGTTAAAAAGCATATCATAAGATACGCGATATGTCACTGTACACGATAGAATTTTCCACAAAGCCATAACACGTTATGATACACATTTTGAGAACTATGCATGTAACAGTATGAGCTGATACATGGCACCTTGAGTGTACTTAACAAATCTACTTAAAAAAACAAGAGAAACATCTCCCAAAAAAAAAAAAAGTAGCGTGTAAATCTGCTTAGTAGCTAGAAAAGTAATTTTAAAGCTATATCCACACAGTTAACATATAAAAAAACCTACCCCACACGCATGCCTTCTTCTACATCAGTTGGGGAAACTTTGTCGCCCAGCCCAACAACAAACTATGATTTAGAACACAAAATTTATATTAGATCCAACAGCAGCAGGAATGAATATGACAAAATGACCAAAAGGCAGACAAATCATCATTCCAACTTGGAATGTTTCAAGGTAATACCATTGGAATGAGACATAAAAACTCAAATGCATCAGGTAATATCATGCTGCAAAAAATATTATACTAGAATAGGCTTATATCTTGTGGCAAGATACTAGTGCCCCACATGGTCGCTGTTCCTTGACACAATAAACAGAGAAGAGCCAAAGCTAGTCCTCATAGTATTCCGGCTTTGTTAAGCACTAAGTCAAAAGGAATTACAATTGGTTGAGCAAAGGAGAAGGAAATATTTATTATAATGAAAACCAATAAAAAATAAAATTATACCTTTGCAATTTGCTTAACATTTATAACATATTTGGCATCTTCAGAGTTTGGATTAATTATCTTTGTGCATCTTGCCACCTGGTTGACAGATCTAGTCAGTTCCTCATATCATATTATACAAATAGAAGACAAAAGACATCTGAAAGTGTTCAAGAATAACACACCTGAAGAGGCTGCTCCTCCTGCATCATTTGTTTATCAGAAACAAGATCCCACTGGCTGGGAGCAGCTAAGCCAGTGTCAGACTCTTTGATACCTGCAGAACAACCAAGATTAACATGAAAAGTAATTACGGGAAAAAAAAAAACACGATTAACATGAAAAGTTTGAAAGTATAGTCAGAAATTATCAGGCAGCTCATGCGATTAATACATGAAAAGAAAAAAGTTGACAGGTGGAGAGTAAGATCCTAAACAAGAATGTCTCATTCGCCTGAAAGAAATAAGAAGTTATATGGCCAAAACGAATCCAAACATTGTTACATTTACATCTCTAATTATGGATCTATTTGAACAAAAAAAAAATTAGAAAGATCACTTTACAGTTTACACAATGGCAAGATAAAAAGAAGAAAAGGAGACATACCACACAAATCATTGACCTTCTTAGCCATTTCCTTAATTTCTTTCTCTGCATTCTTGATAAGGGTAGAGTAAGGTCCCAAACCCTGCATGGCCCATTAAATTATAAAAATGAAAATACAACAAGTCTGNGTGGAGAGTAAGGTCCTAAACAAGAATGTCTCATTCGCCTGAAAGAAATAAGAAGTTATATGGCCAAAACGAATCCAAACATTGTTACATTTAAATCTCTAATTATGGATCTATTTGAACAAAAAAAAATTAGAAAGATCACTTTACAGTTTACACAATGGCAAGATAAAAAGAAGAAAAGGAGACATACCACACAAATCATTGACCTTCTTAGCCATTTCCTTAATTTCTTTCTCTGCATTCTTGATAAGGGTAGAGTAAGGTCCCAAACCCTGCATGGCCCATTAAATTATAAAAATGAAAATACAACAAGTCTGCATTTATTCATCCTACTGAAGCACACATAACAACACCCAATAAACGAGCAGTTGGATAAGTAAAAACACAATAAATATGAACACTAAATGTGCAAAAAACCGATCATAAGACAGAAGCAATGAAGGGAAATCAAGCCCTGAAGAGAATTATGCGTTGCTCATGCAAGATTGGTTAGTTATTCTCCATGTACACGATCTATATAAAAAAAAAAAAAAAAAAATAGTCTGCCGCCCAAAGCAAGTATTTGGTGTAAAGTCAAATCAGCAAGAACAAGTAATTTGCATATTAACCAGGAACTTTAACGAAAAATGCAAAGCATCAAAAATACAGGAGCTAATTTAATCAATACATAAGACATCCTCCAAACTAAACGAATTTCCCTAGTATCTCGAGCAAAGCAGAGCGAGAAAGAAACCACTTTAAACTTTACACTTTTCCTCTTACAATCTTTTCACTAAAAGCCCAACAATAACATCAAAAACCATACACTGAAACAATTAGAAGCAAATCCCATCAGCTACATGACCACAATCTCTTACAATGAGGAAATCCATATTGCACATGCTAAAAAATCCAATATTTCTTCTGCTTCACTGTCTGCTTCTATCCATCCAAAATAACTTCAACAAAACCAAAAACAAAAACAAAAAACTACGAATATAACAAAATCAAATCCGGAAATATAATACATACCTGAACCTGGTAATAGTAAATAAAAAGTCCTTATTGAAATACAGCATCACATAATAAAAATAATTTAAACTAAAATGATAAACCGATTCAGGTGAAGAAGAACACAAGTTGAGCCGAATAGATCAGAAGTATGATTTATTAAAAGCGAAAAGAAAAAAAAACTAGGCTTTGAAAACTTACATAAGTCTTGAGGAGGGCGATATCATCCTCGTCCAGAGGCGGAGGGTTCTTCTCGTCCTTTATCTCATCTTCTGGTTCAGGCGCCATTGGAACTCTCTTGCTTTCCTCTGCTTAGCTTCTCTCTCTCTCTCTTTACTCGCTTTCTGTTTTTCTCCAACGAAATTGTTAGGTTTCTTCTTTGAGAAGCAGATAGCGACCTTCAACTATTTTACTACTTTGATTAATTATTTATGCCTTTTATTTATTTATATTTTATTTTCTAGTTTTTCCTTTTTTTTAATTGAACAAACTCCGTGGATAATATTTGGAAGGAAAAAAAAAAAAGAGTATTTTCTGTTCTGTTTGAACCAGCTAAAAGGCCCAAAAAGAGAGCCCATCTTGAAACCATTTCCACAACCCAATTAGCAACATACCTCTCAAATGGACTTAAATTTCCTTGATTTTTTTTTTTTAAAAACATATTAAAAGCTCTAGCTGAGAAATACACCGAATGGTGAATGAATCTTTTTGCCTACTTTTTTGGAAAATACATTATTATACCTATTTTATATAACATATATATGCATATTTAAGGTGCATGAACAAATTGGTAGAAGAAGTGTCCCTAAATGATGGTGGAATGAAAGTATTACCAAAAAAGAATAGTTGAAATTGATCTTTGATTACAACAAATTGATACAATTGAACCAATTTTTTAACTCGATTTTGATGCATGTTTAGAAAATAATAAATAAATAAAGGGTCTTATATGTTATTTTAGATTGCTGAAAAGTGGGGTTTTCCTAATTGAAATTATTATATTATTAGGAGGCATATCTGACATTATTTATTCACACCAACATGCATAGTTAGTTCTGAATTTGTTTTCAGTGATGAAAAGCCGAATTATTGGGACAAATTCAAGCTTTTGCATAGTTAGAGAGTTTTTTTTTGGTTTTTAAGCACGGTTATTAATTGAAAAATATATTTTTGTTTTTTCAAGCCCATGGAAATGAAAATTGTTTACAAATCAATGCAAATTCCTATGTCCACAAAAAGAAATAAAAATATTTAAATTTGTCTGTCGGTAGTAAAAGGCCAGCTCCATCCAATCCAATCCATACATACACGCGCCACAATTAATTTCTTGATGGTAGGACCCACGTTCTAATAAATTTACCGAAAAGTAATGCGCACCCTAACGTATCCCTGAAATCGCTATCAAAAAGGAGCGCCCAAATCAATCATAAAATTCATATAATAAAAATAAAAAGAGAAAATAAAAGAAAAAGACTGGAAAAGGAAGACTTTTATTTTACAACCCCAGACAGTAAACAACTCCACCACACTAATCACACACTCTCTCTCTCTCTCTCTCTCAAACACCATGCAAAGGCAGTCTCTGGGCTCACCGAACTCGAAGCTCCACAGCCATGGCGGACCGAAGGAAGAGTGTCTGATAGTGGAGGAAGACCCCAAGCGCAAGGACCACTTGGCCTCTTCTTCTTCCATTTCCACCGATTACGAAGACGATCACAAAGCGACGAAGCGTCACCGCCTCTCCTCACCGCCTCCTATCAAGCCTGACAAGTTCATCCACCTCATACCTCTCCTCACTCTCTTCTGCTTCCTCATCCTCTATCTCTGCTCCCACAGTCCTACCCAATCCGGTACGTCTTCTTCCTCGATCCCTCTCTCTTTCCGCTTCTCCATTTTTATTATTATTAATTTTATTAGTCAATTTAATCCTCATCGTCCGTACGGTTTGCTTTTTCTTATTTATTTATTTGTTTTTCGCTTCAGATTTGGCTCACTTCAAGGGATTCAAATGGCCTGCGAAGCGTTTAGGTATAATGCAGATTACGATCTCCAAAAAAAAAAAAATTAATGGAAGTGTTTTTTGTTTTTGTTTTCTGAAATGGCATTCTCTGGTTTTGTCTTTTGTAACTGTAGACGACTCTGCTGGAAACGAAATCGGCGACATAGACCGATTCATGGAGCTTCCCAAAGGCGATGTTTTGGCGATTCATAGCATGAGGAACTTGCAAGGGATAAAAAAAGACGCCCCGAAATATCGCAACCACAGAAAAATCGCCGATTTTTAAGCCGCATTTTCCGGTTCTTCTCCTTTTCCTTCCTCTTTACTCTTCTTCGTTCTCTCTTCGTCTTCTTCTTCACCCCTCTCTATCTCCCACCTCATCTCTGAGTGAGTTGGCACATTCGACTCCACCTCACGCGTGGGAATTCCCGCGTGCGCAACCGATGCCGTATTCTTTTCGCACGTGTACATTCATTTATATGATGGATTTGTTTTTTGTTTTTTAATTTTAATTTTCTTTTTGTGATAAAAAAAAAACATTGGAAACCACAGAATAATACAAAATGGATATTTTTGTGTATATATTAATATTTATGTCGCGATTGTCATACGCTAAAGTAAGCCTGGGAGGGCGTGCTAACGTGCGCTAGGTGATAGGAAAACAGCTGGATGTTCGTACTAAAAGACCGTTACTGCACTTTAAGAGTTTCGGGTTTGGGATGCCAGCCTGTAGAAAAGTTGCACCGAGGGTGGGTATCAGATACTTCTAGCATTCATGGTTCTTGATGATTTTCCTTTTTGTTGTGCGCCCTTAGGCTGCACAGGTTTTCCGTCCTTCTGGGCTTATCTGTTTACACGTCATTGAATAAATTTTTAGCTTATTTGGAAAAAGATACAGTGGATTTTAACATTTACTTTTTGATGGAGAAATATAATAGCTTATCTTTTACTTTTTTCTTTTTTGATGAATTAATAGCATATCTTTTGGTGTCAATAGCAATCATTGATTTATATAGAGTTATCATTGCATGACATTAGTAAGATGTATTATTTTTGTGTAAACTAATATGTGAACGCATAACACGTGTCGCAAAATGGGAGTAGAGAACACGGAAAGGTTTATGCAACAATACTGTCGGTGTGTCACGGAAAAGGCTCTATTTTATTTTTTATTTTTATTTTTACGGGGTTTGTGAGAAAAATAGTGGAAAATGTGGGAAGGCTATGATGACAGGTCTCATCACGGGACTCCAACACAGCATACATATATGGGGGTACAACACAGTCCGAAAATTTTCTTCATAATTAGGTCGGTATTTCTCTGTTTTTCTTATTTTTTTCGTTTTTATTTTTTTAATTTGTAATTTTTGACTTTTCCTTTTATTTCTTTGGGAGGTGTGAGATGATTAAGTACGTGGGTCCCTTTATTATTATTAAAATCATGGGCCCGCAATGGAAAAAATTAATGGGCCCAAAATGTTTGGATAAACCTTTGGAAATGAAGGTGGGGATCATCATCAAACCAAATAAATCGCATGATGATGGGTGGCTTAACATGGTTTGATGAGTGATGATTTTTGTAGTTCTTGATTTGATAGGTTTCGTAAAATAAAGAAGTTAGACTCTGGTTTTTATTTTATGCTTTAGTTAATTTTAATCTAATTGTGTAATGACACGTTGTTCAAATACCTTACAGCATTTGATTTTAATTAAAAACATGCACTAATCTTTGAAATATGAATTAGTTTTTAATATGATGACTTTGAAATGAATACACGAAACTTGAAACTCAGCTCATAAATTAGTTGTCACTATTATTCACCAAAAATAAAAATTAATTGTCACTATTGATATGAAGGCGTTGTAGAACCAATAAACTATTATTCATAATGCATCCAGCGACAAAAATAACTATTTATGCTCGTATAAATGAATAAAATTATTCATAAAAGTGTTTTATTTCTCTAACCTAACTTTGGACTTACTACACAATTTTGTGAGTTTTTAAACTCGTTATAAAGTAAAATTATTTTTGGCTCTTTGTCTTCCAAAACATTCCTATTTGTCTTCAGAAATATGCTTAACTCCTAAGCTTTCTAAAGTAAGGCTAGATAAATTAAAATTAATAATCGAAAGAATAATTTATGAATGGCTTATGCATCATTCAATCCAACTACTTGTTATATAATCAAGTATTTTTTTTCTTTCTAGAATTTATAATTTAAGTGGTGATGTAGATATGGTAGAACAATATAAAAGTATCCAAAATGAACAAAACAAAAAATGGTGGTCCCTTGAATCACATGTGGAGCTTAAAGACATTAGCTCGTGAACAGCTTGCAGACTGTCTTTGTTTGGTGGAGCCTGTAGGCTGCATGGGATGAAAGCATATATAGGCACGAAATTGGGTGGTTCATTAATATATCCCAACAAGCTCATTAAGGTTTTATTTTGTATTCTTTTTTTTTTTTTTTTGTCAAAAAGGATTAGTCCTAAAGTGGAGCTCTCAAATGGTTTAGAAGCTAAGGCACGCTTTGTAAAAACACTTTATAAAATGTTTGTAGTAATTACAAGTAATAATGATCAAGAATTTATACAGTAAAAGTCTACACCATAGGATCAACTAATTGGTGCAGATGCTTTAGAATACTCAGAATAAATGAGCTTTTGACCATATATGGTCATCTAGCCACTTACTTTCTCAAAGTTTCTTTTTTTTGGTGAATATAAAAGGACCTACCCGTAGCGGGGTCATAGGCCCAGGATGTATTTAGCGAGTGGACCGACCAATGTGTCTTTTTAACCCGATAAGAGTCCGCGATTGGAGCCCGTGTCGCTAAAATCTCCATCTCCCTCGTGCGGTAGCAGCGGAGAGGAGCACTTGAGTCCAAATGGGACTACCAAGACTCGAACCTCAACTCCCGTACTTGCAGGTGTGAAAGCTCAGCTGGCTCCTACCACTGGGCTACACCCTCAAGTGCACTTACTTTCTCAAAGTTGTTTGGCTTGTAGGGATGCATCTTAGTTTGCCTTAGATTAAGATAAATGCCAGTGCCTACCACATCCTCAACCTTTTGAAGATACTAGTGCAATAAACAGGTTAAAATCCTCAAAATTTTGGTAATGCTTACATCTACTCAAATGCACGTTTCAATTGGTAATTTGAATTGGGCTGGATTCATTTTATATTTAGAGGTTTTTCCTGTCTGGTTAATGACATGCATAGCTTTCAATGGGTAAATTTTATGTACTTTATTTTTCATGTACTTGGGTAATGACTAATGAACAAACATTATATAACAAAAAAAATGTAAAATTTGGTTTTTTCATTTCGACATGAATTTTTTTAATGAATATGGTAAATTCATTGCATAATGATACTCTACTTTAAGAATCGTATAATGGGAAACAGAAACCCCAAATGCCCTTTTAGTCTCTTGTTTCACTTAGGGGGATGTATTCAATTAAGACTTTTATAAAAGTTTATTAGTCTCTTCGCATGTTCTTAGATCTTTGATTGACTGAAGACAATATAAAGTCAATTTAGGACAGTTCTGGATGCTAAAATAAGATAGGTGTGGGAATATCTTCTTTCTTCCTTGGACGACCTTTTCTAAATTTGGTAAGTCAGAAACCTAGAGTCTTTGTAATTGCAAGGAAACAGCCCAATTGCTCTCCATTATCTACTACACACAGCACTAAAATCCATACCAGTTATGTCAAGATATTTAAGAGATGGTAGTTCCAAACACAGTTTTTGCTATCATTGAAATTTAGCCTAACTAATTAAGTTTTCTAATATTGCATTATCCTTAAACCAATGAGGCAAATGAATACTTCCAGAATTTGCAAAAGCCAAACATGCTAAACTATGGGGAGGTTGAAGAACTTCAAGAATCTGCCCAATTATCACTTGAGACTTGGGGGACTCATTTTTGTTCCAACATAAACCCAGCCTTTTTAGAGTACTTTTTCCTGCCAACTTGGCCTTTTTGGCTTCCTTTGGACATTTCACTTTCTGAAGCTGTTTGACATTTAGAGAACCGCCCATATTTAAGCTTCCCAATTCATCTACATATCCTCTTCTCATATCCACAATAAAATAAAATTAAAAAAAAAAAAAAAAAAAAAACTAAGTTCTTAAGCATGTGACATAATGAAGAACAACCTTGAATATAAAGATGATGAAGACTCTTTAAGCGACTCATATGCTTGGGTAGCTTTTGAAGATTATGGCAATATCTTACACTCGAAGTCCATAAACTTTGTAAGAAACGAATTGACTCTAGAAGAATTCTGGTATAAGTATGTGAAAGATTCAAATACCTTAAATGTTTGGAACTATTGATTAGAAAACATATAGATTGCAACATAGAAGTTTTTGCTTCAGTCGTAAAGGGCAAATGCCTTGATAACATTAATGTGCGCACGGATTCTACTTTCTCAAATGCACAGATCATGTCAAATGATTATTCACATAATTACATGTCACGTGACGAGCTCTTGACAAA
The DNA here is from genome assembly GCA_003254975.1 of Ochetophila trinervis. Classification (NCBI taxonomy): domain Eukaryota; kingdom Viridiplantae; phylum Streptophyta; class Magnoliopsida; order Rosales; family Rhamnaceae; genus Ochetophila; species Ochetophila trinervis. Next base: position 23,067 of record QANX01001131.1, read on the forward strand.
TTAACAAGACAATCAATTTCTATATGCGTGCTTCAGCCTTCTTAATACATTGAGCTCTTGAAATTAGGTGAATTATTATTGGAACCTGTGTTTATTATATTTTCTATCCTCCAATGAAAAGGAGAGCAGTTTTTGCACCATTCTCATCTCTTTCTTAGTGTACTCTCTGAAAAACAGAAGTTTCAGCCATTTTTAGGCAGTGATCACTTCATCCAGCAGCACTTCCTACCCCAAGAATATGCTATCTTGTTAACTGTATTTGCTGGTGCGGTGCTTCTCTGCTTCGTCTCCATAATTATTGGATCTGGTGCTCAAATCCAAAAATAAGAATGCTTGATGCAATAGGTTTTTGCCAATTTTGGTTTATTGAATGAGCTGAAATTGTACGTTTTGATTTGAGCTACATTGTATCATTTGAAGCAGTTTCTTTTCTGTAATATTTCTGATTTTCATTCTCATTGTGGAATACTAAATGTAGGCTTTTCAAAATTTGTTCCTTGTTTTAAAACATTTTTACAGTTTGCTCGAGTTCATTTGTTCAAACAAGAGGAAGATTCTTTTGTCTGTCATATGAAAAAAAAAAAAAAAGAGAGTAGAATTCTCTTGATATAGACATTTTGACAAATCCATTAGATGATGATTAACAAGGCATTTAGGCTAGAAGACAGAAACTACAAACATGTCCAACTCATTGTAAAAAAATGCCATAAACTGGACAATTTTTAGGCTAGAAAAATAAAAAAAAATTAAAACAAAACATGAAAAGTAAAACTGAAAATTTATGTTAAAAAGGTATTTACAGTACAAACTTTCAGCATTTTTATGTACCGTTCCAACTTTCTCCTGTCTTCTGGCTGGCTTTTTTCCACAACCTAGTTGAAAGCACCTGTAACTGAAGAGGCTTCAATAAAAACATTCTTCACTGCATCACCACTAAACTGTAAAACTAGCATAACAGACATTACATTACATTAGACTGAAGTAAAATTAGAAACAAAAGCTTTCTATTCATTGATAAGCTTTTAAAGTTCCTAATTCAAACATGACTTTCATATCAAGCATCATATCAAGCATATAAATGAAAATTTATATGTGACAAATTCATAATTAATTTGTAAAAGAAGAATGATTACTTAGATTGTTACTTTTGAAGTAAAACAATTAATATATCGAGAATGATGGAAAGGACCATAGATTGGTCTGTGCTCGAGGCTTCTTCACTAATTCAACCTGTGTAGATTTAATATATTTTAAAATAAACTATATCCATTGCATATAAATGATATTCTACATGAGGAAAAAATCAAACGTCCATAATTAAAGGGAATTTCATTTTGGTACCTCAACTTGAAGCAGCAAATGGTAGTCTCTTCTCGTATTGCGCTTCAATCCCGCACGTTCACACGTGGAATGTGGGCTATCTTGTGCCAGTCCTCTCCGGTTTCCTTTCTGCATCGTTCCGCTAATTTAGGGCACTTTTCAATTGTCAAGCTTCGTAAGCTGGTTAGGTGTTGGATACTTTTCGGTACACATTCCAAATTGGGACAATCCCTGATAGATAATTCAGAAAGAGATGCCAAGTCTCCAAGCCAGTCAGGCAACAATTCAAGAGTTTGAAACCCATAAATTTCCATAAATTTGAGAGAGGAGAGATGCTGTAAGTTCTCAGGCAAAGCCCCCAAGCCTGAAAGGGACAGAGTTTGGAGGGAAGAAAGATTGTTAAGACCATTCGGGAAAGTCTCCAGCTCTGGACAGCGACGAAGTTCCAACGACTCAAGGGCAGTGAGGTCTCCAAAACTATCTGACAAACTTTTCAACTTTCTACACTCCTCAATTGTGATACTTTTAAGGCTCAGGGGCAGTGAGCCTTCAAGTATTCCCGTAGGAAAGCACTCAAGCATATCGCATGAAGTGATATGTAATCGTTCCAAAGCGGTTAGGCCAATAAGCATGTCAGATTGCAAATCTTGAAGCTTATTGAATCTTGAAATCCAAAGTGATCTGAGAGCGGGGAGATTATGTAGGACCCCGTGAGGAAAGGAAGCCATATCATCATAATCAGATATCTTCAGTGTTTTTAGAGTTTTAAGCTCTGAAACTGATTCTAACACTGTCTCGCTGCATTCCCTTATATATAATTCCTTGATTGACTGAAGACAATGTAAGGAGGTCAATTTAGGGCATTTCTCAATGTACAAATCAGATAGGCATGAGAAATCCATCCTTCTTTCCTCCTTGGACAGCCTTTCTAAATTTGGTAAGTCCCTAATGGAGAGACTTTGTAAGTGCAAGAAACCTCCCTCTAGCTCTCCATCATAGGATTCATTATCTACATACCGCACTAAATCCATACCAGATAATCGAAGAGATGTTAGAGATGGAAGTTTCCTCAAGGCTGTAGGAAGTTCCAAACAGTTTTTACAACCACCGAAAACAATGCGTGATAAATTTTCAAATATTGCACTCTTCTTAAACCAGCGAGGGAAATGCCTGCCTCCAAAGTTTATAATATACAAATATTTTATACTTGGGGGAGGTTCAAGATGCTCAAGTACCTGCTCTGTGATCTCTTGAGACTCGGCAGATTTGTCCCAAATCAACTCCAAGCTTTCCAGATTCATTTTTCCCGCTAGATTGGCCTTTTTCGCTTCCATTGGATTTTTCACTTCCTCAAGCTGTTCGATACGTAAACGACCCTGAAGGTTTAGACTTCCCAATTCATCTACATGACATCCTCTTCTCCTATCAACAATAAATTTGCATAAACTTCTTAAGCACGTCAGTTTCCCAATGTTAGGAGGCATGTATCTCAGAGAACAACAACAATCTATATAAAGATGACGAAGGCTCCTCATGCAGCTCATATGCTTGGGTAGCTTTTGAAGATCATAGCAATTTCTTACATCCAAAGTCTGTAAACTGTGTAAGAAACGAATTGAATCGGGAAGGGTTCTAATTTTAGTAAATGAAAGATTCAAATACCGTAAATGTTTGGAAGTATTGATTAGAAAAGGTATGGACGTCAACATAGAATAGTGTGCATCAAAAGCTCGTAGAGAAGGAAGATACAAGAGAGAAGAAAACTCGCGTGCTTCAGCATTCAAATAAGGCGTTGACAACATTAAAGTGCGCAGGGATTCTATTTTCTGAAATGCACAATGCATGTCAAATGGTTGGTCACGGTTATTACATGTCACGTGACGAGCTCTTGATAAATTAACAGGGCAATCAATGTCTTCAATACGCGCTTCATCCTCCATAATGCATTGAGCTAGATCATGCACTAGATCATGCATCTTGAAAGAACGAATGTAGCCAAATTCATCCTTGTCAGCATCATGCATCTGGAATTCAGAAATGTTAATCCGAAAACATTGAAAGAATGATCGCCAATACAATTCATTACAAATTTCATTGCCGATCTCTTCCACCTCTTTGTTTACCTTTGCAGATATAAGGTCATTAGCCATCCAAAGATAAATTAATTTTTCCTTCTCTATTATAAAACCCTTGGGAAATACAGCACAATAAGCAAAGCATCGGCGTAATTC
>QANX01001132.1:0-36317 GCA_003254975.1 Ochetophila trinervis
TATATACATATGTTAAATTTTTATTCATGCGTTGGCTTGAACAAAGAAGAAGAAGAAAAAAAAAACTATATTTATATGTATATATGTATGCACGAATCAAGCTGAGTGAAGTTAAAAGAAAAAAAAAAAAANAGAAGAAGAGAAATCATCAAAAAAAAATATTACCTTGCTGCCGACGGGAGGAAAGAAAAATTACATGTATAAAATTTATGTGTAACAAAAAATATATTTTTGAGCTTTTAATATATATTTTCATCGTTAAATTAAATTGGAAATAGAACTCTTATTCTATAAATTTTAGAATTGAATTCTTTTTCTGATTTAATTTTTGTTGAAAATTAAAAAAAAATGGCTAATTTATTTTATTTGGACTGCTTAAAATTTAAATATAAAGCCCAAATATTAAATGATTTCAAATGGATTGCAAGACCATTCTGGGTCAAAGCTCAAAACTCAAATTTAAATGGATTTTAACCCAATTCAAATTTTAAATGGGTTTTAAATTTAAAAAGTCTAAAAATTTAAATGGACTGTTTTAATTGGACTTGCAATCTGTTAATTAGTCCTAAGGCCCATTTTGGTTTTAAAAAAAAAAGTCAAATAAAGTGAGCCCAATCAAAATTTCAATGAGCTTTAAACTCTAAGTTTTATTTTTGGGCTTAATCAAGTTAAAGCTTAACTCAATTATTTAAAATTGATTTATAGCCCAATAAAAATAGGCTATAAATATAAATAAATAATCTAATTAAATTATTTTATTGGATCAAAATTCCAAAAAATCTAATAAAAATTGATTATTTTAAATAAAAAATTTTGGGTTTTAATTAAATGATTGTTTTAATTTCTGCTCTTCCACAGTCCTCTCCACCCTCTTCTACGACCTCTTCCTCAATGCCTTCGCTGATGTTGCCCTCTGTTCTGCTGCCATTGCGACCTCCCCTCCGCTCGCAAACGCGACCCTGCATGAGTCTCTTTCTCCCACTGCCTCCTCAACTACAAGGGTTTCTTGGCATGCCAGGTCTTCAGTTTTCAAATTATTTTTAAAACTATTTTCCAATTATATAATATATATATTTTTTAAAATAAAAATAACAGAGTGGTATTCTGTTATTGATGGTTTTTTGGGCTCATCGACATACACCCAGTGGCAAAGATTGGAAAAGGTATTATGTTTGACCATGCAACGGGAATGATGGTGGGGGAGAATGCGATGATCAGAAGCAACGTGTCAATATTGCACCACGTGACTCTGGGTGGAACGGGGAAGGTGGGTGGAGACAGGCACCCGAAGATTGGGGACGGGGTTCTGATATGCGCCGAGGCCACCATATTGGATAACATGAAAATTAGGGAGGGAGCGAAGATTAGGGCAGGGTCGGTGGTGCTTATAGAGGTTCCACTGAGGATGACGGCCGTCGAGAACCCGGCGAGGCTTGTGGGAGGGAAGGAGCGGCCTTCTAAACATGAGGATGTGCTTGGGGAGTCCATGGACCACACTTTCTTTATCTCCGAGTGGTCTGATTATATTATCTGACTTTTTTGTTTTAATTAAAACAAATATTAATATGATTGTACTAGAATTCAAATGCAATTTCAATCCCAGTTTAATCTGTTTGTATCACCACCTCTAATATCAATAAAACCCTAAGACAACAACAAGCATTTTGGTGTTTTATGGTGGAAGATTGGTGTTTACAGAGGAAGAAGACAGAGGTGAAAAGACCACATTTACCCTTTTTCTATTCATCACGTGCGGATTGACGGAAAAATTTAACAGAATTGGCTTCAGGTATTAACGCTATAGCAAAATTTAAGTTCGGATACAAAATTGAGAAAAAACAAAAAGGTGCCTATTTGTAACTTGCGACAAAGTTCAGGTACCTGAGATGTCATTTACTCTAATAAATAAGTTCATAACTGTTAAACAAACAACATATTAATTTTTTCTCTCAGCCATAGCAACAAAGATTCATCATGGAAAACAAATTGGTGAAATTGGTTAAAATTGTCCAAATCAACACATTTTGGACTGCAAAATCATGCATGAGTTGTACTAATCTCACCATAAAAAAGAAAAAGAAAATCTCACTTACCATGTACTTTTCACAACCATTGAACCTCATTTCTAGATTTTTGTCCGTCCAAGAAGTTTTTGGAACACTTGGCCTCCCACAGTAGCACATTGGCGGCTCTAACATTTGATTTTCACTCTTCATGTCGTCTTTCTACAAGCTTGGTTGTGATTTTGTAGATCGAACAAATGAGCAATCACAGGTGAACGAATTTTTTCCTAATTTTGCCTTAACTTGTATTTTTTCTATTCTGACCCCAAATTGTTGAAGCATAAGAATTGAGGGAGAGGTTAGAGATGAATTTTGAAGTGAAATGACTTTAGATACATTTGTCACTGTTCAAAACGTTATGTACACGTGAGGCTAACGCCCAAAAAATGGACTGAAATGGGCTCAAGTACGAATAGTGTTACAAATTTTAAATTCAGGTACGTCAATGCCAAGAAAAAAGTTCAGATACCTACTCGTAACACCCGACATAATTCAAGTACCCGGGATGTAATTTTCTCAAAAATAAAATCATAACATATTTAAAAGATGTGGTATGCGAACTATATATATATATACAGTAATTTGCTATAAACTCCAACGGGTGGAGACTTTTATGGAGCTTGACTGTAAATTTTTTTTTTTTTTTTGTTTTCTTTTGTTTTTGAACTTTTTGGGGTTTTTTTTTTATAGTATTTAAAATTGCTTGAGAATGTTTTAAACCAAATTGAAAAAAAAATGCTATAAAAACACAAAAACAATTATATTATGTTATTTTTGTTGTTGTTTTTCATTTTGATTTAAAATAGTCCCAAATAATCTCAAATACTATTAAACCAAATGAAAGAAAAAATCACAAAAAAAGAAATACATATTATACTATTTTGAATTACAATAAAATTTAATCATTATAATATTTTATTGCAAAAAATTATCAAATTTGATAATAATTAATTAAATATTTTTGTCCAAAAAATTTCAAATTTGGCAAACATTAAAAGTTTAATTTTATATTTAATTATGTACTTCTACTATATTAAAGGAAATTCCTATGTATTAGTCATTCATAAATTGAAAAATCTATCAAATGCAGAAAATACTAATCTAGCTATTCCATTCCCCCATCCATTATGCAAACTAAAAGTGCCTAAGGTGTACTTATTGTTGTTTTGGATTCACTCTCATTAATTGAAGCATTTTTCAGTTATTAATCTCAATTCTTTTTCTTTCTTTCTTTTTTTTTTTTTTTTCTTTTTGGTTGGTGTTTCAGTTATTTTTTTTTTCCCATCAAACATTTAAGAGTAATTTATTCACTCTTTTTGACCGATTAGTAAATTATTCACTCCTAATCAGCGCAGGTTAAGTTTTTCATGAGAATGAAAATACATTACCACAAATTAAATGACTTTTTCATACTATCAACTCTGCGCTCAACAAAAGCTGACAACACACATTTTCTCAATCCCTATCCTCCATTTCTTTGCTTTCCCATGTAGATTGCCACGGGGATATGGCAAATTTCCGCCAAATTGATGTGCATCGTTAGTATCTTATCAAGCCCAAGTTCTTCAACCAGGGTAGCACCTCTTCTAGTCCTTCTTTCAAGCTTCTAGGATTGTAATCCAGCTCTGCTTTGGCCTTCTCACAGGAATATGCCCATTGATGTCTTAAAACATATACCGTCTGCTCCAAGATTGAGCAAAAGGATATTATTAGGTAACAAGGATAGAAGGCAAAGGAAAATCTATTGCTATGGTGTTTGAAGACCAGAGAGAAATTGCAAAAAGATCAAATGAATTATACCGGGGGGCTGATTAGAGGAAGCTTTCCCAGAAGCCGAGAGAAAAGAACTGATGCCCATCCATATACCTCAATCAACCACAAGGGGATGTTAAATATTGGCTTCTTCGTTTTAGTGATCACCGCAGCGATATCAAATACATGACTGAATGATGCATTCTCTCCTGTTAGTAGATATCTTTCACCAGCTCGACCTTTGTTCATCGCTGAAATGTGCCCCTCTACTACATCGTCTACGTGGCTAAACGAATATCTATCAAATCCAGAGCCTATATAACCAGGTAGCCGTCCATTAAATCGTTCAACAATCTGGTAGGAAAGTCAACTTCCATGGAATTATTAACTGAGACAATTCAATGATATGCATATCTTTCGAAGTCAGATGCTATTAGCAATTCAGCAATGGATTAAACCATTACTAAAAGATTCATTGTCTGACTTGCTATCGGCATTACATAAGCACATAATAATAAAAATGAACTTTCTAGCAGCTAAGCATGTCACTTTATATCATAGTTGTTATGTGATGAAATCACAGGTGTCAGACAAATTTTCAGAGATAAAGAAAAGGGAAATTACTCATTCTTATTCCCTCATTTCAATGCTAATGAGTTAGACTAAATTGACAACTTAAAAGATTTCCAGTTTCCAATTCCAATGCTCCTTTTATGAAGAATTAAAGTGAGAAGCAGAAGTACCAGGCGAGCAACTATATTCCCTGCTGTGACCTTGCCTGGACCGTAAATGACTCCCGGATATAAAACTGCTATTGGCAACCCCTCCGCAGCAGCTCCTAATGCAATCTTATCAGCAACAACCTTCGATTCCTCGTACTCGGTGCAGAAATATTTCTCCTGATGGACCTGTCATCACAGTATGTGGTCTGAGGAACACGAAGCAGATAATCAGGAAAAAAAAAAAAAAAGTATTCTTCTTCTTTTGCCAGAAAAAAAGGAAGCAGTTTGTAATTGCAGAATCTCTGTACTTGAGTCTCATCGGCAACATATCCATCCGTCGGTCCCAGAGCAAAAAACGACGACGTATACACAACCTTCTCTATCGTCTTTGTCTCTCTAACAGCTTGCAACACGTTCTTTAGTCCTCCTACGTTGACCTGAACAGAATCAATAAAATTCCATATTGTTCTAGTTTCTCTTCCTTATTTCTTTCTATCAGCAAGGAAAATTTTAGAAAAGAAAAAAAAACCCTCAGAATTAACGTTCACAATTTTCTGCCCATTTTCTTGGGTGTTCTCGCCGATCGATCAAATAAGTGAAATTGAAATTCAAAATTGGATTTTTCCAGGAGTAATATGGAGATGTGCTTACGGAGAAGAACTTGGAAGGGTCGGGAAGCCAGGGTTCGACGACGGCGGCTGCATGGAAGATGACGTGGCAACTGGAGAAGGCGGAGAGGAGCGAGGGATAGTCGGTGACATCGCCGTAGACGATTTCTAGGGAAGCGCCATCAGCTCCGGGAGTGGAGGGTGGAGGGAGGGCCGAGAGATCGCTGGTCGACCGTACCAAGGCACGAACATAGTGGCCCTCTCGCAGGAGAGCGTGGCACAATCTGCCCCCCAAATATCCAGACGCGCCAGTTACCACTACCTTCATCTTCTCTTTCTCTCCCCGATGTGTATATATATATATATGTCTAGGTGTTATAGCTCTTGCTCTTACTTAGCTCTATACTAGTTGTCAATCATATTCACTGAGCTTGAGCTTCATCTGTTTACTCTTCTTTTGCGTTGGCTACCGATGAAGCTCTCATAACTAATTTGAACCTGCACATTTGCACGCTTCAAGCTTGATAAAGTTGACATACGGAACCCTTAATCCTGTTAGAAAGAAAAAAACAAAATTATTTATTATTATTTTTTGATAAGAGAGAGTAAATATTAATTACACGATTTTAGCCATTCCCAAAAATTAGCTTATTTTCTTTTTCCTTGTTGGTCTAGATTTTTGAAGTTTTAAGTACTTATTTTTATTGTTTAAATAGTAAGGAATTTTAAAGTCAACGAATGGATTCCAACACAATAAGCTAGTTGAGAACAAAATCATGCATGCTTTGACCGTATAGATGATCATGACGGTAACATCAGCAGCTACCAAGTAAAATGTTTCCGCATTTTATTTGCGATAAGCCTTATTATTCTATATATAAATAGTCGTCACAAAATGCGAATTTTACAATTAAGGAGTTGAGGATATTGCATTTACAAGTTCCTCTTATTTTTCCATTACAACGATCCCCCCAAAACTCAAGCTCCTTTAGTTGACTCGCTTCTCGCTATACATTTTTTAAGTCGGAGACTGAGAGGTCAAATAGCTCAAACCCAATCCACATCCTTATTGATGGCTAAACAGCCAACCACAAATGTCATTCCCCTTATCCATCACTCGTTATGTCTCATTGTCTCCGCCCCCACAAAGTTTCAAACCTCAAGTGCTTTGAACCAAAATATTAGATCCCACAACTTCATCAAAGTCTCCACCTTTTATTTGTCAAGCGTGTTGGGTTTATAATCTAGAGCGACGTATACATTTTATTGGATTAAAGTGTGTGTGCCTCCTTGAAGAGGTAAATGGGCGACCTTTTAAAGAATCTGATAAGCCGATGTCCCAGCCTTCAACGTTCTTGGGAACACAGACATCAAATAGGATTTGACCAAGAACCCCATGAGCATTGATGCTTGGTGGATTAGGAAGGTGGATAACACCTTCTCTGCATCCGTCTTGCAATGTCCCAACATCTCTACCTTCATAATACTCCATTGAACTGGGCAACAAGGATTGATCTCCAAGTGCTAGAGAAGTTCCCTTATATCCATTTGAACCGGCTGCTGCTTTCCTGAGGTTATTCAGAGGCTCAATTATCTCATCATCCCTTGCTTCTGCACCCAGTCTTTCTACATCAACTCTTTTAAATCTCCGAGAATGAACTGCAGCCGCTTTACCAAGGACCTCTGTCACGGCAGCTCTGTAGTCAATTGGAAAATGCCTATAGTGGCCTGCAACAACACAAACCAACGTATAGAATAACTCCATACTCATGCCATGCTACAACATTTTAAAGAATATGAAAGGAAAAGAAAATTAAAGGTGCAAAGATAGAAAACATAGTAATTACAAAAACAGTCCAATGTAAATTCTTTCTCAAACTGGCTGTGTACTCGAACAGTCAGAACAAAAACTAACTGTTTCATTGTTACAAAACATTTTTACATATGTACTGGGGTAGAAAAACGAGGCCAGTGCAGAGATACCATGAAAACTTTACAAGAAAAAGCATTAGTTATTCACTTAAAACATCAACGTGAACTGGTGTGCACTGTGCAGTAAAAGAACTGCACATCCATTAAGTGCTTTACAAGACTGCCTAGTAATACTCAAGAAAAAAAGTACTAAGTTTAGGAGCAGACCTACGTGAGGAGAGCCACTCCATTTTACTAATTTAATATCAGCCCCAAGTTCTTGTAGCCGTTGAGCAAAATTGCAGATAATCTGGTAAGGAGCAAGATCATCATTTTCTGAGCACAAAATGAGATATGGGGCCTTCATTCTCTGCAAAAGAAGAATGGTGAAAATTGGAAAATACATATATGCATGTATTAAATATGTAAAAATTGGAAAATAGATATATGCATGTATTAAATATGTACTTAGTTAATATAGTAAAATATGTACTATATTTTACCAATTTAATATATATATATATATATACACACACACATATATATATATATAGAGAGAGAGAGAGAGGAACTTTTAAAAAGCACTAAATATGTACTTAGTTACTTACAACGGAGGAGTATAGAGTTTGCCAATATTCTGCACGCTGTTGTTCAAACTTACTAAGGAAGAGGGCATCAAGGCTAGAAGCAATGCCATGGGCTATCCATGATACTATTCTTGGTGGCTGGGAAATTTTTAGGACTGTTGGGTGAAGAACAAATTTTGTACCCAAATCGCTGGTAAAATCCACTGGACTGGAATCATAGATAAAGCCAGAAATACAGTCTCTAACCAGTTGGTAATCATACTTCATCAAGAGAGAGAGAAGGATAAACAAATTAGAAATGATAAAGAATACCACGAAAATCTCATACTATATAAGTAATAGCAAAAAATGGGACAACTGTCTGAAATCTTCTCTAATATAGTCAACTCTGTACAAAGTGTTCAGAAGTAAAAAACAATGAGTTTGGCCTTCATATGCTATTAGCTATTATCTGATTACTTTAAAGTGTCTTCAGAAATCATAATAAATTTTGGATACATCATATAGGTTACAATTTATTAAAAAGCAAAAGAAAAAAGAAAATACCAGATGTGGTTGTGCTTCGCAGTTCCCATCAATTACCTGAGACAGGAGAAAATGTAGTCAGTTACTCATTGGCAGTCCCCAATCTAAATCACTGAAGACAACAACTTAAGTCAATAATATCGAACTATATGGAGAAACTTACCTGAAGAACCCTGTACATGCAAGCTTTTGGACCACCAGAAAAAGATGCAAAGACTACAGGGCATGGCTTAACTTTTAGCGCCTACATTTCATTTAAATTACAAAATATGTCAGTTATTTTTAGGATTATCATAATTCAAATATCCAAAGAGTCTAGCCGAATATTTCATAAGTTACTTTTATGAGGCAAATAGACACTATATCTTTCATTCTCAATTTAAATTCTGTAATGAATGGTATTTAAAAGCAAGGATTCCACCGGATTAAAAACATCAATAATTGTAATTTAAATGTTTAATAGAGTAAATCCGAAGAAAATTTTCCTTCGGCTTTTAGAGAATTCTAACATCACTTACCTCAACAAGTTCATTTACGATACCAATTGCCAAATTTGTAGCCTTCTCTGGGAAGAACCTGCAAATATTAAGGATGTCAAACTCAAATCCACACTGTTAGTGAATTAACTAAAAGACAAACTAACTCTATATTATTAACCCATAACTTTGCATATGTAACCCTAAGAGTATAATTTGTCCAACTACCAGTTCCTAGTGTTCCAGTTGTTATTTTGAGCTTATTCTATTGAAGATAGGTTTTCAAGAAAATCAAATGATCAATCAAAAGTGATACAGGGGATCTTATGTAATTAGCAAATATACCAAAAAGGAAAACAACTCTCTTCAGATTCTGAGTTATGCTTGCAAAATAGCTTACTAAAGCTATAAACTATCAAAAACAGAAAATCAACTATATATACATGTATGCATAAGGCTATAGCCAAGTAAAATTATGGACGCAGCAAATGTTTGTATCTCTTGAAGTTCTAATGAATTATAACTTGGTTTACATTCTCCAATATGGATTGTCAGTTTCATTAATTTCTACAACACATTCAAAATGCCTAGTTCCAAACAGCAGAAAAGCGCCTAGAGGAAACAATGATAGATGAGGCTGCTATTTGCCGCATAGTTTTACAATTTCCTTATCAAGTAAACTGGAGTTCACGAAAAATGTATCGTCAAACCTTCAAGAATAAAATAAAAGACTTTCTCTTGCTTGAGGGTATAAAATGAAAATGAAACAGTAACAACTATTAAATTACTGCTTCTCCTAGTGGATCATCACATGTCGCCTTTTATGAACTCATTTTAGACTTTTACTTTATTTTATTTTATTGGGCTGTTAAGTTTTGAACCTAAAACGGAGAATTTGAGTCTTGTATCAAATTAAATTACCACTTCTTCGAAAGCTTAAGCGAAAGGTAATCTTATTTCTTTTATGCCTTTCTCTAACAAAAACTAACCAACATCTGACTTTTGGCCAACAGATATTAGTGCAAAAAAGAAATAACAGATCGGAAGTATTAGTCAGTATAATCATTAATAAATAAGATAGAGATATTTACTCCAACCTTGCAAAGCTAACATCCAATCCAAGTAACAACTATTAGCCCGATGACCAATAACATCCCCCTCCAGTCCGGACGTACCATCAGTAAGAAAAACCCACTTAAACCATAATTAAGCAAATAGCCGTAACAAGCAGATATTGACAAAGCACGCAAATAACCCACATATTCTATAATTCAACCAACCTGATTTTGAAAACTAAAAACCATAACATGACCATGCTAAAAGTCCTTGACCGAGTTGAACACGAGACATAATCTTTAAGGGGAAAAAAAAGAAAGTAAAAATCAGCAAAATTGAGCTCACATATTGAGAAATTGGGAGTGGCAGACGAGTGAATTCCATCCCAGAGACGAGTAGAGCTGTACATAACTCTTCAAGTGCTTTTCTTGGCTCGACATCCATGCGAATACCACCACTATCCCTTCAACTTTCTCTCCAACCTCCTTTCTTTCCCAGTAATACCTACCCCCAAATCCCCACATCTTCTTATCCTTTCTTCGAAATATCAAAAAGTTTCAATAATATTTTCTCTAATTGCTGCCTGGAACTGAAAAGTCGTTTACTTTATTGACGATAGTTTCCTCGAGAATTCTCCGGAATTTGCAGATATCATAGGAAAAAATGGAAGAGAGAGAGAGGCGCTGGGCAGGATTTTAGCTCCGCTGTATTTTGTCTTTAAGTTGATTATTTTGCTGTTTGTAGCGACCAAAAAGAAAAAACAAACAAAACAAAAAACTATTATGCAGCTTTTTTATTTGCAGTTATTTTTTTTTTCTTTTTTTTTTTTTCCATAAGGGAGACGGTAAATTTTGAACTCGAAGGTTTTGGATCTCCTGCAATGATGGAGACTGAGATTCTTGCACTTGGCTTCCATTCGCCACAATAACCGTGCCACGTTCTTTATTGGCTGTGTTTTAAGTCCATACCATTTAAAATTATAATAAGCAAATTCCGTATTTTATAATTATGGAACGGATGACGTAGTCCATTATTTATTGGGTCACTGTCATATATTAATTGTCTAATGTGTATATTTACAGAGTCAATATATTTGAATATACATATCAGACAGTTGATATGGATTGTCGCCTATTAAGTGGTGAACTACGTCGTCCATATTAGCAGTGCTTATAATTATTCCCAACTTTAAAATAAGAGAGAATTTTTTTTATGAAAAAATTAAGAGAGAGATGCATATGACTAGCTATATTATTTTTTATAATTTTTATTTATTATGTTATAAAATTTAATCATTTATAATTATATTATATATTACACAATGATAAAATAAAATTTGAAAATTTATAAAAAATTTATTATATAGTTGCTTATAAATAATTAATTGCACCACATCATATATACAAAGATGTATATAAATTATTATTTTTAAAATAAAATTTATAAATCTAATTTAATATACAGTACTCCGTCACCCATACAACACACACACACACATATATATATATATATAAGTTTGGAAATATTTCATTTTCACTTGTTAAAACTTAGAGAAATTACAAACACATCTTTTAAGTTAGAAATTACAAAAACATCTTTTAAATTATCAATGACATCATTTTTAAAAGTTAGAGAAATTACAAAAATATCTCTTAAGTTTGAAATTACAAAAACATCTTTTAAGTTATCAATGATATCATCTACATCATCTAGCCTTCGCTTTCTTTCCAATATATAAGTCTAAATTGTCATTTTACTTTTAATAAAATTTAATTACTTTAAAAGTTGATTTATTTTTAATTATTTTTGTGTTTCTAGAAAAAAAAAAGCTATAAGATAAAAATTGTAAAAATAAGACATAAAACATTTAGATGATTTAATTTTACTAAAAAATAAAATTAATTTAGATTGCTACATAGGTAAAAAGAAAAAAATTGAAAACTAGAAAGTGTAAATAATATATTTTTTCTTGCTAAATAGTGTAAATAATTACCTAAAATTTCATAAGCATAAATTAAATATTCCAAATAAGTTTTTCTACTGTTTACAGATTTCATAGCTCGAAGCTACCTCTAGGCATTTACATTATAGAGTTACCCTTGCTTCCTGGCCGTGTCAGTACTTTATTGGATATTGTCTTTATGATAATATTGGACTGCGTCAACCAAAAGATTTTCAAATAAGCATCGGATGTAGTTCAGTGCTAGAAGCTAGCCGAGCTTTCACATCTACTAGTATAAGAGTTGAAATTTAAATTTTAATAGCTCTATTTTAACTCAAATGCTCATCTCTGCTGTTACTGCACAAGGAGGATAAAAATTTTAGTGATACAGATTTTTATCGCAGACTCCTATCAAATTAAAAAAATACCTGAGTCAATCTACTCACTAAATATCTTTTAAATTTATGATCTCACTACAAATAATTTTATTTTTTTAAAAAAAAAAAATTTCAAACAAAATCCCAAGTAAAATGCACTTAGAACGAAATACGATCTGAGTGGAATACCAATAGAGCGTATCGCTCTTTATCCCAAATCCCAATCCCCAACACCAATAAAATAAATTTTAAAAAGAAAAATCATATTTTTAATTTTTTTTTTCTTTTTCGGTTTTGTTGGATGGAGATATTGTTGTCGTAACTCGTTATCATACAAGGGAAGGCCCATCCATCCATCATGTGGCGAAATTATTCTGCTTTGTTGACGTAAACGGCAACAAGGTGCCGTTCGGTGTTTTTTATTTTTATTTTACAACGTATGTAATTTATTTATTCTAACTGTTTCTCATAGTAGTTAAAACTTGTTAATTAGTGGTAATTAACATTTATTAGACATATAATTAATTATGAATATGAAATAAAGGAAATAAAAAAAAAAAAACTAAAAACCAACACAATTGTACATTATGTTAAAATTGTATTTCATTAAATGTTTATATTTTTCATTTTTTTAGATTTTTAATTAGTTAAAATGTATAAAAATCACTAACTAACACTAACAAATCATTAAAGGAAACATATTGCACTCAATTTAATAGAAAAGAACAAAAATAAAAACCGAACACCTTAAAATAAATTGATGACCACCCACTTTTACTGTCAAAGACTAAAACTGATGCTATTAGGCTTTTAATAGACTCTTAACAGAAACTCCAACAGTATAGATATTACAATGTATCATGTTTATGTTAAATTTGTATTCAAACTTGACCGTTTAGCTTTTATATTGATATATACAATCCAAACTCTAAAAAGTACACATGGTTCATGTTAAAAAAAAAAAAATTATGCATTAAATTTTTATAATAAAATATGTAAATACAAAACTAAAAAAATATACACGAATTCGATTAAGTTACAATTCAAAAATATGACGCTGGAACAAGCAAATGGATTTTGTCTAAGCTGCAGACGTTACATGAGCGGAACCAGGAGTCTAGTTGATGTTTGTATATGATATGGTTCAAGAAGAAAAACAAACGATTATAAAATACGAGGACATTGAAGTGCTAAAAATTCACAGGGCCTTGGGATAAAATAAGTCAATAATAATAATGAAAAAATTAATACAATAGTAGATCATTGACTATTAAACTGATTTTACGATTAGAAAACAATTTCCTTTTTTCCGCTTCAACAATATTTGGTGATTGATATAATATGATATTAGACGATAGTTGAGTTAGTAGAAAGCTAATTATGAATTAAACATGCGTGACAATCATATCGTTTATAAACATAGGGATATATGTGCAGAGGAGTTCTAACCTAGGCAAAGTCGCTCAGCAAGTCAACAAATATTTACAAGTCTGAAATGGCCAATTGTAAATACGTTTTGTTGTCAGTAAATGCTAAGCGACTTTGTCCACGTTAACAATTTTGTATATGTGCTTTATTATTATTTATTACTCAAGCCTACCCCGTAGGCATCATGTTCCCAACTTTCCATCTGAGTTCCAAAACCACACAAGTTGTTCAACTGCGTAAAAAACATCTCCCCAACCTTCGCATTGCCATTCAACACGCAAAAAAATAAAAATTAAAACACGCAACTAAATCCATTTCATAACCCCACCTTTTTTCAATATGTTAATTATGATTATTTAATTTAATTCTTTACTAACTTCGCTACTAGGTAACTAACGTGGTTCGTTAAAGTCTTCAATGCAATTGCATTTTTATTTCCTCGATAAGTACGGACTAACGCAACCCAGAGATTGTCAAATTTGTCTAGTCTTCTAGTAGATGAGGATGGGATTATCGAATTCGTGGGGAAGTAATATTTTAATAGTTTTTAAAGAAAGTCTCAAAAGATAATTGTATTATGTATGGAAAAGTCATTTAATAGATGTATACGACTGGCTAAAAATAACCAGACTCGTATAAAGTAGATAGCCCACCTAGTCAAATCGTTCTTATCAAATATCCTTCAAAGACCTTTTATCTTTTGCATTATCTCAACTCAAATCCAAATTTTCTTGTTGCTCTTTTTGGTACAAATCCCAATTTTCTTGTTTCTTTTTTGGTACAATCCCAATTTTAATTCTCTGGTACAGAGAAAGGTAGGTTGCAACCCAACCCCCTCAAAGCTTTACTTTAAATTCCAATCAAAGAAAGACTAATGACTCATCTCCAGTAATAGTTTTTGAAGCGCCTCAGACATGAGAGGGATGCATAAGCAATCCTGTCCATCAGAATGCCTTCTGGTCTTAACCAGCTCATGATCTTTGAATTCTGTCAGATGGGCGTTAAGTGTAACCTGGCTACTCACTAGGAAGCGTTCTCGACAGACGGTGTACAAATCATTAAGTTGCATCCCTGAAGTAAAATATGTAGTTGAAAATTGTAATTACTAATTTGCTTGAAAATATAAGGCTCCAGGATAATATATGCATGTTAAAATAAAACATCCATATGCTATGCCAGAATCCACATCTGCTTACCTTCTTCATCAGGGTGAGACAGCTGATATTCTGCAAGAACTTTGAAAACACTCTGAGCATTTGGTGTCAAACTCTGTAAAACTATCGCAGCAGTTTTGGCACTTTGGGTGGTATTACCATGAGCAAGAATCAGAGGGAAGAACATTCCTTCAACCTTGTATGCTGCAAAAGTTGGAACATGATACCAACACCAATTGAACTGTGTGTGAACCATCTTCTTGTCCCATACTATCAACAGAATTGAGTATGTAAACAATCAGATCAAAATTGATAGCACGCAATTCAAAATAACACGTATACATCTGCATTTCTTTCGCACAGACAGATGATATAAAGTTAAAGTAATACTACTTCGCATAAATAATCAAGAGGAACGGTTTTGTACTTTGATTGGGCATTTACAGATATGGAGGCAATTTCCAAGGGCAGCATAGTAATTGATGAAGCTATTGACTAAAAAGCTGAAGAGGAAAGGGGGAAATTTTAAATAAGCCAACAGCTAGCTTGAGCATTCTCAAACTGCATAATAAATTACAAAAAAGGTAGTCTTACAAAGCGTTGCATTGACATTGTCAATAGATGCAATCACACGGATATGGAAACAAGAGGCTAAGCGTGCAAGATATTGTTGAGTTTCAGAGTCTCTTAATCCAGGCCCGTCAATGTTGTGAACCAAAATGCATATGAAACAATCATCTTTGTCTACATGTGGACCATTCAAGAATGCAAGAAGATCATCCATGGATTTTGAATTAAAAGGCTGTTGAACTGTCGATAAGTTCAGTGAAGAAGTCTTTCGTTTGGTCTTCAAATGATCCCTTAGAATTTCAGCTAAGGCTATCAGCACCTACATTTTAAACAATGGCAATCAGTATCTCAGTTCTCTCAACTTGGCCTCTAAGCCTCTACTTGTAATTACTACACTGTTCCATCTCCTATAGATATTGACATGCATGTTTGCAGAAAAGGAAGATGGCCTAGGCCTTGTCCCTGCTTGTTTGCTCAATAAGTATTTACTGGAGGGAGAGGGTTTTCATTATCTCCTTGTGATATTCATATTTGCAAATAAGATTATAGCCAAAAAGAAGAGAAGGATAACATAATGACCTATTTTACCTGTGACTTGCATTTCAGTATATGTACCTGTTTTATATTAATTGACTGGAGATAGCCATTGATTACAAGCACAGAATACTCTGTAAGAGCTGTAGAAGCAAAATCCTCCAACAGTGCCTTTTTAGATCCAAATCCATACATTAGAAGGCCAAATCCACACCTAGTACATATAAAGGGTTGTACCAGAATTAGCTATAATCAACTCATTACAGGCTAAGAAACCAATTATTAGAAGACATAAACTCATTATATGATACATAAGAGAAATAACAAAGTTCTACTCAAATAAACCTTATCGCTCAGACATAAAAACTGTTGCAGATTTATCATCACTCAAGAGGTTAAAGAAAACCGATATGCACTTGAAATTAGAAAGGTAAAGGTGTTCAACGAGTTTTCACCTGGAAATCAAATAAGAAATTTACATAGCAAAAAGAAAACAGTTTCACAGTCTAACAAGTACAAATGAGGCAACTACCAAATTTTATTTTATTTAAAAAAAAAAAAAATCTATTATTTATATACCTGAGCTCGAAAACCCATCTGGGGTACAAACTCTTATAACTCTTCATTAAGTCCTCGATCTCTTTCTCATGCTTCGGCTCAATGCTAGCTGCTGCTGCTCTCAGTTCCTGCACATATGACATTTTTTTTTAAATAAAAATTTAAATTAAATAAAATAAGAAAAATGCCGATGTCCAAAACCTCAGATATTTTCAAAGAATTTAAGATGGCCAAGTTCCACCTACCTGCTCGTCGACGATGTCGATGTCAGAGAGCTTACGATCGGATTTCTTTCCAGAGCCGCCCAATTCCTTTGCCAGAAAGTAGTTTCTAGAGAATCCGAACTCTTCTTCATCTCCTCCTCCGTTGATCTCCATAACAACAATACAATCTTCAACGGGAAATTCAATCCCTTTTTTCAAAAACAGACTGCGGCAATACAGGCCACCACACCATCATCGTCCTGCACTGCTCCAACCTCCAGGCCACCCAAACCCGCTAAATGACAATTCCTGCCCTACAGTCTTCTGCTTTTCCCGCGATTTTTCCTTCCGGGCTGAATATACGGATCTTTTATGAACCTGGGGGGCCTTCTTAGCCCATTCCGTTTTATTAGTTAAAAGGCCTGCCTATTGTATATCCTCCGAGTTGGGCTTTAATTTAATTGTCCAGTGCTTCTCCTAGACTAGTTTTTTTTTGTTTTTTGTTTTGTCTGCTATAGTATTCATCAATCATCAATCATGATTCTGTTTGTAACAAACTTGGAGATTTTGAATTTTAGTAAAGATCACAATGAGGAGTGAAAAATACTTCCTTTTTATTTCTTTTTTATAGTTATGTTTATAAAGAGATTGAATTAATGACATAAATTTATATGATATTCTTTTTAACATACTGTGTCAAATGTCAATTTAGAAAATAAATGAGAATTTAAATATATTTTCATAATCATCAACATCATTACATTGGGTTTTTATTACTGTGGACTTATTATTATTCATCATCATCAACCTTTTTAAAAACATATGTGAAATTAAATTTAAGAACTCAGTTATAAATTTAGCAAGTGAAATTAATTTTAACTTTTTTTTTTTATAATAATATATCTATTTTTTTTAGGGATATAAGAATATTCTGTACCTTTGGTTGGAAATGACAACAACAAAAAAAAAAATCAGCTTCGTGTTTTTTTAATATTAAAATCAGAATAATGAAGGCTATGTTTGGAGTTAAGAATTTGATAAATAAAAGTAGACTTGACAATAGAGGTGTCAAAACTTATTCGGATAGTATTGTGTTTGTACCTTATTTATGTTGAAATTTATCAATTCAAATTTTATCCATTAAGCTAACAAGTGAAAAAGTCAAAACTCAAACCCATTTATTAAAAATAATATGTTACCCATCATCAACATGTTTAACCCATTCTTGAAAAATATAAATAAATAAATAAAGTTTATACTAAAGTATATTTAATACATATATTAATCTATTTTACAATTGCCTAAAACAGGACAAAAAAATGAGAAACACCAGTGTAACATAAATTATGTTTTGTGATAAATCAAAACTAAAAAATAAAAATAAAAGTATTGAACAAATAATATTTTTTCCACTCAAAAACTTTTTAAAATTGTTTGTTTATTTATATTTTTAACTCCAAATAGATAAAAAAAAATATCAAGTAAGACTGAATCAGTTGATATGTTTTTTTGATCTATATTTATGGCATTATGAGTTCAAGATATTTATTTTTATTTTTTAAAATTAAAAATTGTTGTAATAATAATAAAAAAAACAGAAAAACAAAAGGAATACTTTCAGCTTCTAGTCGGCTTCGAACGTCATTATTTTTCTGCTCGTAGAACAGAAAATTGTTATCTAATCAAATACACGAAGACCCTAAATTGTGTAAAAGAAATAAATGCATTTTTTATGAATAAAAAATAAACTCATTTAGTAGATGAAAGGTATTTTCTTCAGACATGAGGAATAGCAATCACATGGCAAAGGTACTAACATCAAATAGCTTTCGAGTTTTTGACCCTTAAACCAAACTATGTTTTCCTTGTTTAAATAATAATATAGTAGTCGTAAACTATCTGGGAGGTTTTTTTTTTTTGGTTAAAATATCTGGGAGGTTTTTAATAAATGAAAGTGAAACACGGCAACCCCAAGCGCACGTTAGCACTGGCACAAGACAAAAACATCTCCCTCAGGTGTATTCAATCAAGACTTTAGAAGACTTTTATGAAGTTAAAAAGTTTAGATGTATTCAATACAGACTTTTAAAAAGTTTATAAAGTTATGGTGTATTCAATGTGAACTTTTAAAAACTTTTAAAAAGTTTATAAAAGTCATGAGGTATTCAATTAAGACTTTTTAAAAGTTTATAAAGTCATGAGGTATTCAATTTATCAATGACTTTTATAAATGAAAGACTTTTATAGACTTTTTAGTCAAAAATGGAAAGTTTATGCTTATAAAAAGTCTTTCATTCTCTCCCAAAACTTTTGTAAACTTTTAAAAACTTTTTAAATGATTCCAATTATTTTACATTATTTTGGAATTCTTTTCTCTCTATATCTCTTCTTCTCCCTCTTCATCCCTCTCTACTGCAGAACGAAAGTCTAACAAAATAATTATGGATTTTTTATTTTTTATTTTGGAATTATTTTATTTTATAAAAATGTAACTTTTGATTTATTTTTAATATATAAATATAACAAAGTGCAATAAAACTGTAATTTGCTTTAAAAAAAAGCCTAAATAACTATTTTTCTTTATTTTTTCTTATGTTCATTTACTTTTGCTAAATATGAAAAGTATAATATCTAATATATTTTTAAATATTAAAAAATAAAAATAATATTGAATTTCAGTAAATAATTTTTGAAATAATTTTTTTTATTGAAGTAATTTATATTTTTATTCTTTTTAAAAAATATTTTTATTGATGTAAAAAATATAATTATACAGCTATAAATATAATTATACAACTATAAAGTCTCTATTATATTTCAAAATTAATGAAAGTATAATAAAATGTTTTTTTTTAAATGAAAATCGTTAGAACTATATAAAAATCTTTCATAACTATATGAAATAATATAAAAGTTTTTAAACATAAAAGTCTATGAAAGTTGTTCAAAATTTATAAGTCATTAAAAAAAATTATAAAATTTGTTCAAAGTTTATGAGAGTCATTTAAAAAAAGTTTATAAAAGTCATTCAAAATCAAACATACTTTTATAAACTCTAAAAAACTCTGTAAAAATCTATTAAAATCTACAAAAGTTTGTGATTTAAAAAAGTTTTTCAAAGTCTTAATTGAATATACCTCACTAAGTATGCATGTATATATTATGTAGCCAACATAGAAGAGTAATAAGCTTCAGGACAATGATTAAATTATTGCAATTGAAAAAAGAGATATGAAATACTTATAAATCTTGAATAGTAAAAATAAAAAATTTATAAAAGTCATTAAAAAAAGTTTATAAAAGTCACTAAGTTTATGAAAGTCATTAGAAAAAGTTTATAAAAGTCATCCATACTTTTATAAAGTCTAAAGTCTACAAAAGTTTATAATTAAAAAAAGTCTATAAACTTTTTTAAAAGTCTTAATTGAATACATCCCCTGAAATTTTTTTATATGCAACCATTAAGATAATATACATGTAAAAATATTTATGTAGAACTTATATATTTTATGCCATATAATAATTATAAATTATTATATTTATATTATATATAATAATTAAAAATAAAATAAAATATATAAAATAATATTATATATAATATGATGTAATTATAATATGCAATATTTCTTTAAAATTTAATAAATTTATATATGATATGAATCTATTTTTATTTTTTAAATTTGAATTTTATATATTTTAACAAAAATATTTAATAAGTTAAATTTTTTTAAAAATGTGACAGAAATATCATATAACATAATATTTAAAAAAATTATTTTTTTTGTTTTGATAAGATAACATAATACGCAACATACATTATTTACCAAAAAAAAGATACGCACCGTACATTGGTAGGTCTACCCTCTATCCCTATGAACAATCAAGGAATCATCGAAAGTAATCGGCCGGTCCTCTAATAATTCCCACCAGGCTCCAGCACAAACCGCAAATCCCATTATTACAAGCACACCCTCTACTTTTGGTATATTTCTTCTTTCAACTCTAATCCCCCTCCTAATTGTAAGAGCTTAGTGCAAATCGTCTGGTCGACAACAAAAAATCCCATAGCAAAATAAAACAAGGGAAACACCGAAAACACTTTCACCTACTGTTTTTGGAAAGCAGAAGCGATAACGTCTGGTCTGGGTGTCGAAGTAGAAGCTAAGTTTGGATTTGGTGTGATCTACGTGGGCGATCTGATAAGAGGAACGAATAGTTGAAGGAGAAAAAAAGAGAAAGACTGTGTGTGTGTGTGTGTCTGAGAGAGATAGTGGGTTTGAGGGATATGGCGGGATGAAGGTGAGGGAGAAGCGGGAAGAAGATGGCGAGGGTAGAATGGGGAAATCAGGGAAGAGGGAAATGGGGATGTTCGTACAAGAGGACCACTCTCATCGTTTGCTCCATTAACATTTTTGTTGCTCTTTACGTTCTTCGCTCCCTTTACGCTTCTCTATACGTCTACTCCGATAACGATTTGCGTGCCGGTATATGTTTCTGTTCCGTCTACTACTTTTTATTTATTATTGTTATTTTCTTGGGTTTGTTGAGTTCTGGGGATCTCCGAGCTGTTTTTTTTCTTCTTCTTCATTTTCTTTATAATTTTGAGGCAATTTCCGATAGTAGTTTTTGATGTTTTCAATAACCCACTTGTCGTTTGGTTAACCCACTTGGAATTTATGGTGTTCTTCAATTTTAAATGCTTGTTAATGAAGGGATTTATTTATTGTTCTTTTTTTCTTTTTTACTCTCCTTTTTTTTTTTTTTTTAATTTTTTAATTTTTGGCAGTTGTTAAGTATACCCCAGATCAGATTAGGAAAATGGAAGAATCAGTTCGGATTCGTAGAGCAGCCGAACCATTAGAGCTTGCTAAATTGGTAAGATCTGGTTGATTGGTCATATTTTGACAATGCATAGCTTGAGCCATTACCTCTCAGTGTCTTGCTTTAAGTTGACAATATGAATGTTGTTATTATGTCAACAGGTGAAGAAGCTCGAAAAGGAGCTTTCCAGAGACGTAATGGTTGTTGAATTGCAGCAGCATGTCAAACAGAAAATAGCAGATGAGATTATTCAGAGGTTGAAATCCTTGAGTGCCACTGCTAATATTAGTGAGCAGAGAGGTGACTGGTGTTTCTCAATTTTGATGTGATCCTTGTGAATGATAGCATGTATAACCCTTCATTTGCATTTCAAAGTAACAGTGTTTCCTAATTTCCATTACATTTTTCATTGGGCAGCTAGCTGAAACATTTTAACCAATTTAGTTTAGTGTAATTATTAAATGATTGTGCATGAAGGTAGAAAAGATGATTAATCGATGTTATGAATAATATTTTGCAATTTTGTCCTTCTAGTAAAAATTGGTAATGTTATGCAATTTTGCATAATATTAGTCATAGCCAATGTAGTTTAGTGAAATTATTGGTAAGAGATAGTGTAAGGGTTAGACGAAGAAAGTTGAAATTGAATTTGATGTTTTGTTTGATGCAGATATATGTATAGGATGACCAAAGAATGTTTGTGGTTGTTTTTCATATTGACTTCATATGGCCTTGAGATGACTTTTTTCTTATATCCTGGCGACTTGTATACTTTTCTCTAGATTTTATGAAAAAGAATTTTAACTGTGAAGATGAGGTCCATGGTTTTGAACTTTGTTTCCTATTTGGACACAATATGGCTTTTTGCTTATGGATTGAAGTCGTCGACTAAATGAACTCCTAATATATTGAAAGGTTTTGGGAATGGAGGGAATTTTCTGTGCTTGGAATTTCAAGACAGCTTGGCCATGATAGAATGTTACAGAAAATCTGAAATAGAAATGGATTCTATCACAGAATGAGGAATTGAAAGGGATGACTGAAATCCTACAAGCAGTCGAAGTAAGTTGGAGATAGCTACTAAAGGTAACAGATAGTAAATGATTTATGGGAGAAAGTCAGAGGAAGCATTAGGGATCTGGGGCTGACCTCGTTGAGTAACTTCTTCTGGTACTTCTGGGATCTAAGTATTCCAGGAAGCATTATCAGCTATTCTTGATGTAGATAACCAATGATGCTGTTGCAATCAGCTACTTGATATTGTTAACAAATTCCAAAAATGTTTTGCTGTATTTATTTGTGTAAGATGTAATTCTGTCTGTTTCTGGCTCATTCTTACTAGTTATCTTGTTGATGCTGTTTGTTTTAATAACAGAAGCTGTTGAAAGCTGGCGCAAGGAAAAACTAAATGAAACTAAGCGGTTAACCCGTGAGAAAGGGACACTTGATTCCATTGAGCATGAGGAAGCAGGTATGTAATTAGCCTTTAAACTCTTATGTTTTTGTGTTTTTAAAATATAAGTTTGTCTATAGTACTCTAGTTCACACGGGGCTGGAGCGAATATCTTTGCTATTGTTGAACCATATGTTTTGATAATATGAATTACTTTTTTTGTAGAGGTGCTAATAAGAGCTCTGAAGTCTAATTGGGCGGTTCTGTCAGAAGAGATTGGCCTTTGGATACCTCCTGAATTTAATAATACAGAACATGATGATAAACCGGACGGTGAAGAAGAAATAGGTACTTTATAGATTTCTACTATCCTTTGGAATTTCCCTCCATCTCTCTCTCATAAACCCACTGCCCAGAGTAAAGTAAAATTGTAAACCCATTTTCACTTTGAAATTTCTTTTTAGGTTGTTAAAGATCATTGTTATACCGGTTAGCTAAAACTGAGAGATGTATGCAATTCTTTTGGCTGGCAGATGTTTATTCTACTTATTGATTAATACTTTTTTCTTTACAGAGGACCAAATTTTGCCTGGCAGGCCACTTCCACCTGAATGCCATACTGAACTTCATACAGATTATGCTGGTAGCGCTGTTAGATGGGGGCTTAGCCACCACAAAGAAAGTGCAGCTGACTGCTGTCAGGCTTGTTTGGATCAGGCTCGACGTGCAAAGCCTGGTGAAAAGAAATGTAATATATGGGTTTATTGCCCATCTGAGACGGGGTGCCACTCTCCAGACATCTACCAACATAAACATCAAGAGTGTTGGCTGAAATATGTAAGAATCAACCCTGCCCGTGATCTGTTTTTGGCAATTTTATTATTTGTTTTCCATCTATTCGAAGTTTCTTACTGGTTAATATTATTTTTCTATCTGGATTCAGCCCAGTCTTATGTTCTTGTTTTACAATATGAAAAAAAAATAGGATCAAAAGCCTCGACTGAATTTCAAGGACAAGTATACGGACTCGTACAGAAACTCCCATCCTACTGCACCATTGGTTGTTCCATGGGTCTCAGGTGTTGTCAGTGGGTAATTGAGTTTTAGCCAACAAATTGGGAACATTTTCCCACTGCAAACTCTACAAGGTTGTGGAACTATTACACCCCACGCAGGAAGCTAACTCCACTGGAAATATGTATTATGCTGTCCTTGGGTTCATTAATAGGTTTTCTTTTTCATTGTAGAAACAGGGAGATTCTTTTCTTTCTTTTTCTTTTTTTGCTTCCATTTTTCTGAAAAATAGATACAGAGAGGGGGTTTATGGTGGGGGAGAGGGAAGTGAGTCGTAAGACTATGCACATCCATGTTTGTTTGTTTGATCGACACGGGAAAGTCATTTTTTTGTAATAGGGTACGGTAAGGCCATTTTTTTTTTTTTTTTTTAAATTTGAAAAAAATACAATTCTCTTTACTTGAAAGGGAGAAAGCATTTTGTCCGTTGATTACTGTTGGGTTAAAATTGTGTTTGAATTGCTGAGCACTTTGATGCTCTCTCTCGAATGAATTTCAATGGTTATGATATTACTGTCACTGCATTTGATACATATTGTATTAAATGACTTTGTTTACCTGTAAGTGTTTTATGCATAGTTGGCAATGACTACTGGTCCTGCTGCTGATAAAATTTTCTTTTTCCAAAAAAAGAAGAAAATGTGTTTATGCTTAAAATTTCCGACCGTTATAATTTCGGTAGATAAAAAATTTATACTATAAATGTTGATCTAACAAAAAAGTACAATATAAATGCTTATAAACCCGTGACACCCTGACCCCCACCCATACTGGTCTTGCTCGGGTGCTGTGATTTCTTTCTTCTAAATAGGGTTTTATTTTTAGGTATGATCACATGGCTTCTCAATTAATATTTTATGTTAATTTTTTTCTGAGTGTAAATTTTAAAATTTAGTTTAAATTAAATTAAAATTTAATATTTGAAGTTTCTTACATTGTAAATTTGTGATTTTGTCTAAGTTATTAAAAAAATAAAATATAGTTCAAATTAATGATATAATAGTAATTGCATATGCAAATAGAGGCTGAATATGTATTATTAAAAATTTAAAAAGCTAAATTTAATTTAAACTTAAATTTTAGATGCTCCAGTTGAAATTGACATTTTTTTTCTATTTCTTTTTAAAATTTCATTTTTTTTCTTTTTTCCTCTTAGCAATCTTTTTTTTTTCTTTTTTCTTCTTTTTATTTTTATTTTCCAAATTAAAGGAAAAAAACAAAATTCTAGATGATATAATAACAAATAATCAATGGACATAAACCTCTTGAGCAAAAAAAAAAAAAAAAAACAAAAAGGGACATAAACCTATTCTACGTGGCCGTACAAAAAACCATTCTAAATCTATCATTAACCAAACTGGCAATAGGAATCGATTATCTAAGCCCACTAAGCGACCTCTTCTAGGCCCATCCACTAACATAAAGCATCCTTTTGTCCAGAACAAAAAAAATGTAGACTTCAGAAGACAAGATGGGACATGGACCTTGGGAATTGGAAGGAGGCCTTTCATTGTCACGGTTGGTGAGAGGTTAACAAAACTAAACACTTTTGAATGCCTAAATTATGATTTTTTCCTTAAAATTTTTTAGAATAATTTTGCATTTTGGTTGAATGCACAAATCGTAATTTCTCTTATTTACCACACCAAATCGTATTTTCTCTTTAATCTAGTTGACTTCGTAATTTAATAATAAATAACAATACACGCTCATTTAGATTGCTTATTATGTGAAATAAGGGTGGGTGAATGAGAACGCTAAAACTAGTAAGCTGAAAGAAGATGCAAGTGTTGATGAATTTCTTTCAAGCTATAGATCAGATCCTTATAATAAATTACAAAGTACATGTAATTTTCAGAATGAGTTAGGGGGATAAATTCTTCAAGGTACATAAGACAATGAAAATCCTCTGCAAATTTAAGGTCTCGGTGACATTTTTTTTTTAATGGTTGAAAATGGAGGAAAGGAAATTGAACTCATAAAGCGTATGTATTCATCAATTATGGTATATTGATTGGAGTGTGAGATCATATCATTCGTTCTCTTTGCTTTTTGGGGTTAATTTTTTAAACAATTAATGGAAGAAAAAGTTATTTATTTTCTAATATGTTGATGGCAATCAATGAGGAGAGAGTAGTCTATTTTGATAACTGTTGCATATCTTCTTAGGAAATCAGATTAAGAAGTTGAATTTTGTTGGATGTTGATAACTGAGTAAGTTTCCTTGTAAAATTAGAACTGTATAATATTTTCTCTTGTTTCTCTCTCTCTCTCTTAAAGTTCTACTTCCTTGTCCTTTTCATTTATTCTCTCTGTTTCCCGGATTGTTGAGAAAGCAAGACATGGTTCTACCAAAAAAAAAAAAATAGAAAGTAAGACATGGTCCAAAAGAAATAGTAGTATTTTAAAGAATTCAACCAATCAGTTTTGCACCAGATATATCAATTGGAGTGAGTGACAGGGAGGACCTTCCCTCGACCCTCTCAGAGTCAGACACAGAGTCAGTCAAATGTGTGTCTTCAACCTTCCAACTTCTTCAAAGCTCCAACACTCAAAACGTTGGTGGTGAAATTTTGAGGGGATAAGCCAATCGGGATTTGCTAAGCAGTAGCTCTTACCAGGTATGGTTTTCTTAGCTGCTGCTTCTTGTTTATTTTGGATATGTCCATAACTAGATTAGGGTTCTTTTCTATCGGTCCCTTCTTATTGGGAATCTTGTGTGAATCTTTTCCTTTTTTTTTTGTTGCCAAATTATGAATTTTTTTTCCTTTTTATTCATCATCTCTCTCCCCTGGTCTATGCATTCACAAATAGAAGTGTTTTAGTTCATCATTCCTATCTGTACATTTTTTAACTGGGTGTTAATTATTGATAATATCTGGATGAATCCATTTTTACCCCATGAAGAAGAGCATAGAAAATGAGGGAAAGAAGTTAATTTGCTACTAAATGTTTTTGAAGCTAAAATTTTATATATTATCATTTGAGAGTTGAAAGTTGAGCTATTTATTGGGAGTGGACTGGAATGTGTAATTGTGCTGGGAAGGGCAGGGATTATGTGGAAAAGAAGCGGTTCAGGACCAGATTTACAAGCTCAGGCAAAAGGGCAGATGACTGAAGGAAGCCGTGGTTTAAGCAATTTTGATGGTCTGAAAACCACACCAATGTCCCCAGAAGCACTAATGGCGGAGATTAATAATGCCATTTCCAATCTTGAGTATGCCCGTGCAACTGCTTTCCTTGATTCTCTGTCTGACAATAATAAGAGCTCTGATGCTGATGGGAGTTCAGCACCTTGAATGGCCGCGATGGAGCATACAGGGCAGCTTGATTGAGGCTCTTTAGCTCCTTTTTAACAACATTTCTCTCCTTTACGGCTAATCAGCTGCAGTGTCTCATCTCCAGAAATTTCTACTTCTAGATTGCAATCTCTGTGTGATTTCTTATGTGTTTCATTGGAGGGTATTTGCACAGAAAATATGTCTGAGCTAAGCTGAGCTGAGCTGATTATATCATCAACATTCTTGCAAGATCCAATTGATTGGTGATTACTGCTTGCTTTTCTTTGCATGACCCTTGTACTCTTGCTTTTCCGTAGAAAGTTAGAAAACGGAATCTTACAAGGAAATGACGAAGTTGTAATTTAGGATGCATACAAAATACAATGATTATTACTTGTAGAGGATGCTTCATCATGTTATCAGGAAATATTGATAACTTGTTTAGTTATTCTTTTCATAAGAATGCCTGAATCTAAATTGGCTCTCTGCGCTAACTTTGATTTCCTTCCTTGGGACATTAGATTCTTATTGTTATACAATATCATAAAATTCTGATAATCAAAAGGGAAAAAAGAGCACTTTAACATGTGGACCATTAGGATTTGATTTTGGGTTGTCGTTGTATAATAAGAAGATTCTTTTCCTCTTGTTTCTGGATTGAACGTGTTTCAGGTTGTAAGTTTTGAAGAAATAAAACGGCATGCTAAAAAATAAGCAAAAATCAGTAAATACGAGGCGTTCCGGGTAGTATTCGATATCCTGACTCTCCCTGTTTCTTGATAATGCTCGAGTTTTCCCGCATATAGAAGCCATTGTTGTCCATCTTTTGGCTAATGGCTTTCCACATATAATATTAAAAATTGGTTTCCATTCAAGGGGACCCATATCCTCGATGGATGATTTTTTATTTCTACATATCTTCCACCAAAATAAGTTACAATGGGTGGATATTATTTATAGTGGTCTTTTTCAAAATTATCATATAAAATAAAAGTCACGGTTTGGTCATATGTCCTCCTTCATCATGACTTTAACTTAAAGTGAGCAGTGAAAACTACAGAAACAAGCACTAAATGTAAGAAAGTAACGAAACCAAACATCCAAAAGGTCTAATACGCCTATGAAAGATATGATTCAAGTGTTGAATCTTAAATATATATTCAAGGCTTATTTGTTAAAACGTCTTGTGTTCTTTTTAAACTTCGTCTTTACCCCAAAGAATGACACAACATTTTCGAATAAGCTGCAAAGCCACCATCAAAGAATCCTCTCAATCTCAGCATAAAAAACAAGTAGGAATTATCTACACGTTTTTGTATATATATATATATATATATATTTTTTTTTTTTTTTTCTCTGCCTTACAAAATCAAAAGCATTTTTATCTGCAACTCAAAACTTCAACTCCAACATGAGCATCTTCTATCAAGAAGAGTCACCAATTCCATCCAAGCGATGCAAATTTCTTGCAACATGTTTGAAGGATGTATTTTCCAACTGCAATAACTTTGGAGGTCGGGTTTCTACTTCAAACCCTGACGAGGACTATCCAACAACTAACTTTGATGATGAACAGGAAGTATTGATCACAATTCCCAACTAAAATATACAACTTTAAATTTTCATTGTCTTTGCAAAAATGGGTTGATTTCTCTCTCGGTTGCTGTTATCTATTATTATTATTTTTTCTTTTCTTTTCCACAGGTGGTTGTTTCAGCAATTCGAAGCCGTGCGATGGAGAAGTTAAGAAAGAAGCCAAATAGTTTGACAGATAGCATTTCATGGGTTTACTCTCCAACAACCAGAGAATTGTACATAACCCCAAAAGAAGATGAAGAAGAAGAAGGAGAAGGAGAAGGAGAAGGAGAAGGATTCGTATCTGTTAAAAGCTGCTTCTCTTGCTCATGCCGTTCAAGTGCTGCAAGCAGGGATGGGTTTCTGTCTGTTAAGACGAGCTTTTCTCGTGCTCCAAGCTTCAATGGGCTTGAGTTTATAGATTTCAAGAGGCGTTCTATAATTCAAGAGTTTTGTCATTGTGAAGGTTGGCCTTTTGGTCTCTGCCGTAAGGCTGTGTTGCTTCCACCTCTGCCCAAGTCCCCTTCTGAATCCTGGTCATGGCGTAAAGGCACTAAAATGGTTAGGATGATTTAATGTTAAGATTTTCGTTTTCTTTCTTGTAATTTTTTTGAATGGGAAACTACACTGAATAAGTGCAATTAGACTTGTTTTCTTTCCTTAAATAGCAAATAAGAAGTGCAATTACACTTCTTTCATCTCCTCCTTAATCGCAAATTTGTAAAAGGGGGTCTAGATTGAAAATGGAAGACGGGTGTTTCTTTTCATTTTTCTAAATTAATATTTTCTACTAATATTCGCTCTTTGCTTAGGTTTAGAATTTTACATTACCTTTTTCTTGGTGGTTTCCACGAAAGTGATATTTTCTCAATAAGATTTGCTTCTGATTCATGGTGGACGGCGGACCCTACGTTGCCCACGCTAATAAGCCACCGAAGGTGCCCCAAAGTGTGCTTAGTTTGACTTACAAATGGGACGCACCAGTTCCACCATGCGCAATCAGTCGGCCAGCCATTAAGTCAACCAAATTCTACATAAAGCTATGCTTCTAGGCTTCAGAAATAGAAAAGTAATGCGATGGGTTTCCAAGGCTTTCCAAGCTTGTTAACCGTAGATAAGGGGTATCATCCTAAGCATCAGTTTGATGACCAGCCAAATATCAAGTACCGAGTACCTAATGGTTTAAAAATGAGCTTGTTAGACTAAGATTGCAAGAAGAAACTGCAAGACGATGAGGATGATTAACCAATAACTAGAACCAAGCGCACCATGCCACAGCTAGGTCAAATGAACAACTTATCGGGATAAAGGAGCACCCCTTTTTGCTGTTTCAGCCATTGAAAGACTGGTAGAGACATCTTATATCCAGAGAACTACCTCTGTTTTAAATACTTATGTATACAAAAGGAAGAAGAAATCCTCTGGCATTTTTGTCAGCACAAGCAAAATGAAAATGAAAAAGATCTTGCTTATTCTGCAGGAATGTAGAAGTTAGTAATATGGGCTATAATCAAGAAAAAAAAAAGGTTTACATTTTTCCGCTTATTTTACTTGACAAAGTTAAGCTCTTATTTAAATGCCATCAAAACCCAAACAATATGGTTTAGGAGGAGAGAATATGCCAGCTTGTCTTTAAACACTAAGACAGGATTCCAAATACAGGAAAGCGCACTAATACAATAAGAATATCCATCACTGTGAGCCTAAGCTCTATGCTCAATATATGATCCAGAAAGTCCAGAAGTTCCCAGAAGCGTAACCTGCCCTCAGAAAACAAATCAATATCAGAATTAAAGCAACAGCTTTGCAGGAATGAAAACTAAGCATCCATTAAATGGTGAATTTCCTTCCCAATTCACATTAAAAATAATTATGCGAACAAAGATAGAAAAACCGGGTGGGAAACATGCTACCTAAATCAAGTGTTCTCCTAGAAGCCACTTTTTTCTTATAAAAAGCCACTTATATTAATCTAAAAAATATAAGCAGGTATCAATAGCAGACATCTTATTCTATGCTAAACCATCTAGCAACAAAATTGTAGCTATCTATGGCAAACACCATCTAGCAATAAAATATCAAACAAAAAGGGCTCAGATACAGTGCAAAGATTTTTTTAATACCTTTCCCCATTCAGAACCTATGCCACTGCATCTCATCTTCAAATATATCATCTTTGATCCCAGCTCTGTCTCCACTTTCTTTTGCAAATAAGCCTCGTTGGCTCCAAATGAACCCAAATAAGTAGTGTAGCGATCGAAAATAGTACGAAGTGCCTTCACATGGTCATCTGACAAGGGTTTTACATTCTACATACATATTCAAAATATCAAACTATAAGGACTTTGAAGATTTAAGAGAAACAACAGTTCTCAATCCACACAAACAGTACCTCCCCACTCATTCCAATAATGTCATCAAGTTCCATCTTCAAATTCAAGAGCATCCCAGAAAATTCCTCAACTGCCTCGGCTGCACGGAAAACATTCTCTACAACCTCCTTGCCAGCCTTTTCATCGGTATTTTTTGATAATGCAGCCTTTGCATCATGGATAACATGATCAGGGAGACTGTCCCAACTGGTAGCCATCAACTCCTTGAAAGCCCTTTCTAGCTGAGGGTCTGCTATGACAGGTGTGTGAACATGGTCTTCACTGTAAAAACGCCTACTTCCCAACCCCATTGAAAAAGGAGACCTGTAGTCTGCAATTTCCAAAGTGAAATAGTATTCAAATAATGGAACATGAACCTGAACAGACAACGGAAACAACAGACAATAGTGCTGCTACAGGGTCTTCCCAAATGTAACAACGCAAGTAGGGTGCACAAGCACCATGATTAGCATGTTACTTCAGATTTAGTCAAACTATGGAAAACATTGTCTAATATCGATAAAACTGTAGAGGAAACAACCTCTTTATTTTGCTCAGTGTGTTTAAATCTTTATTATTGTACGGCAAAAATAAATTCAGTTTCTAGAATTCTGACTCTAATATTTCGAAAATTTACAAAAAGAATGCCAAGGGCTCAAGGAATCCAACCAGAACATCTGCAGAAGCGCATAAAACAAATACTACATGGGCAAATTAAGCTCAGAATAAGGTTAGGGCAAGTGGCAGATGTAGCAAAGAAGGATTAGTTCTATGTTAATTATAGTCCAATCATGCAAATGAGCTCACAAGGCAGCATATTTATGGTAAATGAAAAACTTCCAAGTCACAATCACTGATAACATAAGTGTGACATAGACATGAAATCAACCTGTACCATGTTAACTATCAATTTCAAACTTTTTTTTTTTTTTCCCCTTAAGCAATTTAATAAGATTTTATTTTTTGATGTACTCAAATTAGTTTTAGTATAACTAAAGAAATCCACTACAGGTGAAAAAGTGAACAGCGACGGAAGAAAATATGGGAAACAATATGTTTTTTGCTTAAACCCAGATACATCGTACTTGAAAACGGAGATTCCTCCCTCACAAGAAAAACCAATACAACATGAAAAAAGAAAATTATCTGAAAATTATCTGAGATTCCTTGGTAGCAATGCCTGTTTAATATTTAAAACTTGGCGATTTTTCTTTTTTTTGAAAAATCTGATTATCAAACAAGTGAGAAAATGAAATAATTGCATAGACAAAAAAAGTTTTTCGGAATGAATTGATCTACTACGAAAAGAAAGGATCCCAAAATAGAAAAGACGAAGCAGAAATTAGAGAAAAATCGTACCAGAAGAAGCAAAGGTGTTATTGGAAGAAATAGAAGAAGCGGGTGGGGATGAGAGATTGAAGAGGCTTCGACCAGCGCTGTAGTGGCGGAGCAACTGGTGGTTGAAGGCTGCCATAGCATAAGATCTGGAGCTAAGGGAGCGGTACAGTGATCTCGCAGCCAACATCTTCTCCATCTTTCTCTTCGCAAAACAACGGTGATTTGCTCGCTGAGTCTGTGTTGGGTGACGAGCACAGCCGCGCAGGAGTTTTGGTATTTTGCTACGGGTAATCGAATCAGGCGCTGACACTTCGACATGGCTCGTGCGTCGCTGTGTTTATTTTTCTTTTTTCTTTTTTATTTTTTTTCGATTTTCTTATTAATAAGTGTAAAAGATAAATACTTTAATTGGGCTTCGCGTTGTGCATGAATCGTACCAAAAGATGGACTGGGCTACCTTTGTCCTCTGACTATATGCTCCGCACGATTAACTTCATACACCTAAACTAACAATTTCAAAAAATAAAATAAAATAAAATTATATTGTTTTGTTATTTGAATATAAAATTATTCCCCTCTTTAAGAACAAAAAATATGGTATATATTACCAGAAGAAAATTGTACATGGTAACTAAACATAAACAAGCTCTCTTTTTCCTTTGAAAAAATATTTTATATCACAAATATAAATGTTGAGGTGATATCACTTCTAATTATTGAAGTCAAATTCAATACTGATTTTAAGGAAAGGTCAAGCCACCGAAGCGGCGGCCTAAAGCCCTCCAAATTACCAGGGCCTTCAATTTTTATTATTATATATAATAGGTATGCATATTTTTAGATTAATTTTTTTCACTATTTAGGCTATATTAAATTTTTAATGTTTTCAAGATAACTTGGGGTCATCATGATTTGTCTCTAGACCTTCGAGTTGTGTTGCTGCTCATCAAGAAGATCTTTTTGGATTGCATTCTTATCATTTTTTGTAATTGTTCTTTTGTTAAGTAGGAGTTTTGCATTGTTTGGATGTTTGTGTTTCAATTCAGTATTTTTTTTGTTTCCGGTTCTCTTTCTTCTGTTAGCACTTTTTTCCGTTAGAGTTTCTCTGCTCTCAAGTTTTAATGAGGTCGGTAGGTATGTTTAGTGTTCTTTGTAAGAACTCGAATATTGTTCTTTTGATTTCTTTCCTGGGTTTGAGGTTTATGGGGTGCCAACCTCTTGCACCTTTTTTTGATTTGTTTGTTGCTTTTTATTTTAATTATTATAATGGCTCTTAGAAAAAAAAAAAATGAAGAGTTGATTCAATCTCAAAAAGGAGAACTTGACAAATTTGTTAAAGTTAATCCAAATAACAAAACAAAATTTTGTTAAAGGCCTCTTTTAAGGTTAAGCTGGCCTTGGCCAAATTGCAAAATTATTTCTTATAGTTTTTAGTCAGATAGATGGTTCTATTAGTTTTTTTTTTTTGGGCAATAGGTTCTATTAGTTATGGATAAGTAATACTAACTTAATATACATTATGGTTTCAAAGTGACACATATATAAGATCCCTTGTCCTATCATATAATTTTAATGCATAATTGTCGTATTGTTTTAGTTAGGCAGTCATGTCCATCTACAAATTAAGAAACAAATAAGAGGAAGTCATTAACTATGTTGAGAATTCTTACAACTCTCCAATCCATCTCAGTGTTGCGTTTACTCTTATCCAATATGGATAGCTTAAGGAAACCAGAAATAGCCTATGAATTGCCACCCATCCTTTAAGTCTACAGGGATGCCAATGTCAAGAGGCTCGTTGGCACTGACATTGTCCCTCCATCTATTGATCCTACAACCGGTGTCACCTCCAAGATATGATCATCTTCTCTGAATCAGATATATCTGTCTGTATGATATAGCAGAAGCTTATGAGAAAGACATAAATTCAATAAAATACAGACAAAGATAATTTCTTTGTCGATTTTCTCACGAATGCCAAGAATTAAAAATAAAAAAATAGCATAATCTCTAAATTTTCATTCATCAAAAAGTATCTCTTACAATCTCAAAATGAAATTTATACAGTATAAACTAAAAACACCCTAACCACCTTTTAATTATTCAAAAATATATAAAATATTAAATCTGCTAAAAATGAAAAAAAAATTGAAATTGAATTTAAGATAAGATGAACGCTCATAATACCATGCTTATAAAGCAACTGATGAAGCTTAATTTGAACATTCTTAGGTCGAGATATCAGCGTGCCAAATAACATCAAAAATAGCAAATTTGATACTTTCGAATCCAAACTGATAGAATTTTGGCATGGAAACCAATCGATCATTGCTAAAGCAGTGAATATTGTTCTTGGCGTCATTTTCAATTAAATTATGCTAAAAAATTGCCAATTTAACACTCTTTCAGAATGCCCATAAAAATACTTATTATCCATATTTAGGATGTTAAATGCATTCCCTAAAA
This sequence comes from Ochetophila trinervis, assembly GCA_003254975.1. Classification (NCBI taxonomy): domain Eukaryota; kingdom Viridiplantae; phylum Streptophyta; class Magnoliopsida; order Rosales; family Rhamnaceae; genus Ochetophila; species Ochetophila trinervis. The sequence goes on from QANX01001132.1 coordinate 34,787, forward strand.
TTAAACCTAAACACTGCATGACTTCCTTTACCTTCTAACGCTCGCAAATTAAAATCCATACCAAAAACTCCCTATCCTCATTTACTTTCCTAGAGCCGGTGTAACACACTTTAATTATACCTTTTAAATCGAGCATAATTAAAGTGGCTACCATTTACATATTTACAAAAAATATAAATATTTTAAATTTTTTCAAAAGATATTAAATGTAGTCTCAAGTATAAATGATAACTAATGCACTTAAAACATTATTAAACTAATAAATATTTAATAAATAGCTGCATTTAATGCAAACTAAAAACTGAAATCCTTAAACAACTTTAACTCTTTCGTAGTACTTATTTAGGAAAAAAGACTCAAAAAAAAATTATTAGTTAATTTTTTATGTGCTGTCTAGATTCTCTTTGTGATCTACAAGACCACCATAGGCTATTCATTATCATTACCTAAAACAGTCAATACATGAAGATTAATTTTACAAATAAACTCAGTAACTTCCAAGTTTTAGAGTAAACTTGCATATGCCTACAATTTAATAAACACAACTAAACTAAACTTAAAATTCAAGTTATGCAATAGTTACTTAGCATCGTACATAACAAAAATAACTTAATATATAAACATATAAATGTCACTTCTATACAAAAGTTATAAAAAGACTTAAACAAAACTATATTATTCAATTCTCATTTTTTAAACTACAGTATATTGTCCATAACTTAAAAATTACAACTCAGAAATAAACATCCCACAAGTCTGTGAACTCGTATTGATGACTTCTACATTATGCCAGATAAAATCCAAACTAAAATTTACCCATATGAAAAGTCAACATCGGCCCACCTCTTATTACTTTGATTTGATTTTTTTTTTTTCAAAGTGTAAGTGTGAGAATTCGGGAATTTATAGGTTGGATGTAGTAGAGTGCTAATTTTCATAGGAAATATTTTTCCTCCTCTTTTTGTCAATGAACGAGATAATGAATTTTTGGTGGGAAGTAGAAAAGATCGAAGGATGAAATTTATTTTTTCCTACTTTTAGAATAGGTTTCGCAAACTAGTTGAATGACCGACTTTTAGTAAACCGTATGCGTGGAAGAGAGAGAATGAGATATGATATGAAATGGTCATTTTAGACCTTGAAAAAGCCACTTACACATACATTTAACTGGAAAAACAAAAAAAAAACTTCCAATGATACCAGAAGCTGAGTTTAAACAAAAGCAATAAAAACAAAGCTTAGGGATGAGTTAGTAAATTCGGACATAGTCTTAAGATCTGCAATGATAATAACTATTCTTTTTAATAAAGGGACACTTTCTATTTATTAAGTTTTAAAATATTATCCACTTATCATTTCACTCTTTATCAATTTTGACTATATAATCTTTTATAGTAATTAAAATATTATCTTTCAATGAATAATTTGTTGATTCTAAAATGAAAAAGAAAAAAAATTTGACTTATGATCCACAATTAAATCCTTAATGAAAAGAAAAAAAAAATTATATATATATATATATATATAATTG
>QANX01001132.1:37198-48141 GCA_003254975.1 Ochetophila trinervis
ACTTTAAAAGACTTTTTTAAATCACAGACTTTATAACTGTATAATTATATTTATAGTTGTATAATTATATTTTTTACATCAATAAAATATATTTTTAAAAGAATAAAAATATTAAATACCTCAATAAAAAAAATTATTTCAAAAATTATTTACAGAAATTCAGTATTATTTTTATTTTTTAGTATTTAAAAATATATTAGATATTCTATTTTTCATATTCAGCAAAAGTAAATGATCATAAGAAAAAAATAAAGAAAAATAGTCATTAGGCCTTTTTCTAAAGTAAATTACAGTTTTATTGCACTTTGTTATATTTATATATTAAAAATAAATCAAAAGTTGCATCTTTATAAAATAAATAAATAAATAAATAATTTCTAAAATAAAAAATAAGAAATCCATAATTTTTTTGTTAGACTTTTATTCCGCAGTAGAAAGGGAGATGAAGAGAGATAAAGAAGAAATGATTCCAAAATAATGTAAAATAATTGGAATAATTTAAAAAGTCTTTAAAAGTTTACAAAATTTTTAGGGGAGAATGAAAAACTTTTTATAAGCATAAATTTTCTATTTTTAACAAAAAAATGCTACAAAAGTCTTTCATTTATAAAAGTCTTTAAAAGTCATTTACAAATTGAATACCTCATTACTTTATAAACTTTTAAAAAGTCTTAATTGAATACTCCATAATTTTTAAAAACTTTTTAAAACTTTTTAAAAGTCCACATTGAATACTTCATGATTTTATAATAATTTTAAAAGTCTGTATTAAATAAATACACTTAAATTTTTTAACTTTATATTTAAAATTTTGACTGAATACGAATGTATGAATGTGAAAGTGATTTTAATTAAACCTTGAAATAGTCAAAGTGTGAAAAGTCAAAATCGTGAAGCATAACACAATTGTGGTAGAGACCTACCCTGAATAAATAAATATAGAAATGTCCTCACCTGTTTGTATTAGTGTTGCTTTGTCGTTCGTGTCTCATCATCAAGGCACCAACCACCAATCACTAGCCGAAGCCACAAGGCATAGGTATTCGAATTTTTAATTTTTTAATAATGTTGTTGATTCATTCAGAGATTTTCTTTTTAATTAATTTATACTTTTGGGTTAATGGGGATGGTCATTTACAACAATACCCAAACACCATAATTCCGATATCATATAATCTGAGTTGCATTACATTATCTGTAAGCATGCATGTTAGGTAGAAATTAATAGGCCAGAGAGCTCTAAACACATGAAGAAGATGAGAACATTTTTGCCCATTGAAAAAGCCAGCATAAGAAGCCAAGATTGTCATCTGGCTAGTGTGATTTGTTGGGTACAAATTACAGTGACAAAATACAAACGATAATCGCTTCAAATAACAACTTTATTATCTGAAAGCTACACTTTTTATGTTATTTCTATAGTTGTTATATATTTTATGAATATTCCTGGATCTCCATAATTTGTTTTCTTCTTAATTAGTTACAATATGTTTTGCTTGTTGTTTTGTTTATTTTTGTTCTTAACTTAGAAGTTGGTATGTAGCTACAAGGGCATATAAAATACAACTTTTTGGGAGTTGGGAACGAACTAATAAATTATGTAAAAATCAATGGCAATTAAAGGGATTTTTGGTCTCGCTTACCTAACTCTTTGCCTTAGCCCTTAGGTGACTCCAAAGCATTCTAAAATGCAAATCGTATTAAATATATATATAACTGTTAAAAGAGAGTTCAGATATTTATTATATATATTTCTAGAAAGAAAAACAATAATGATAATAATAATAAATAAATAAAAACTAAATTTAGAAATTGATCATGTCCATTAATTCCGTGCAACGGGGCAAGTGATAAGCATTGTGAACGAAAGAAGCTAAATTTTATTTTCGTCAATGAAAGATGGCCTGACTGTCTTTGTGGGGCCAAAGCAGTCAGTTAGCATTTAAAAGCACTTGGAAAATAAGCGCCTTGCTTGCCTTGTGTGGTGGTACTGCTACATAATAATAATAATAATAATATCATCCTCAATTCCTTCGTCAACTAGCGCTTACACTCTTCGTCTGCGTGCGTTTCTTCCTCCTCCCATTAACTCCTTCCGCTCTTGTCTTTATTTGATCCCCAAAGTAGTACAGCGCATGGATCCGAGCGAACGACAAGTCTCTCTCGACGTTTTCCCTTACCTCCGAGTCTACCAAGATGGAACCTTCGAGAGAATCGCTGGCACCCAAATCGCCCCGCCCGGTTTGGATTCCCAAACCGGAGTTTTATCCAAAGATATCGTTATCATACCGGAGACCGGCGTATCAGCCAGAGTATACCGTCCCGACATGATAAAAGCCGACCAAAAGCTTCCCTTGGTCGTTTACTTCCACGGCGGAGCTTTTTGCATATCGTCGATTGCCGACCCAGTTTACCACAACAGCCTCAACTTGCTGGTGGCCGAGGCCAACGTCATCGTGGTTTCGGTGGACTACCGGAGAGCACCGGAGCATCCTCTTCCGGCAGCCTACGAAGACTCTTGGCAAGCCCTCCGATGGGTGGCTACCCACCAATCCGCACGAGGAGCTATAGAAGACGGCCAAGAGTCCTGGGTCAAAGATCACGTTGACTTTGAGCGCGTGTTCTTGGCAGGAGATAGCGCAGGTGCTAATATCTCACACCACATGGCCCTGCGTCTCACCCAATCAAACCCAGCTCCAAAATTGAACATCCTTGGGATTGCAATGATTCATCCTTATTTCTGGGGAAAACAGCCTATTGGGTTGGAGGCCGAAGATCATTTTAGGAAGGCAATGGTGGACACGTGGTGGACGTACGTGTGCCCATCAGACAGAGACAGCGACGATCCTCTCATCAACCCTTTTGTGGATGGAACTCCGAGTCTTGAGGGCTTGGCGTGTGGAAAGCTGATTGTTTTTGTCGCTGAGAAAGACATATTGAGGGAAAGAGGGAAGTTTTACTTCGAGAATTTGGTGAAGAGCACGTGGAAAGGAAAAGCACAGATCGTGGAAACGGAAGGAGAGGATCATGTTTTCCATATCTTCAACCCGCACAGTGAAAAAGCTAAGTTGTTGATTAAGCGCTTGGCTTCTTTCATAAACTATTAAAGCTACTTTGTTTATTACTTCTTCCGACGATCAGGAGCTCAACAGTAATGCTGCTTTGTTTATTACTTCTTCCGACCAACACTAGCTGAACAATAATACTTTTTCAGACCAGATTATGCGCTGAAAAGAAGACTTTAGTCGCTGTAGTTGTAGTATTCCAATAAATATTCACCAAAAAGAAAATAGAAATGTCGGTTCTCGGTTCTCGGTTCTCTTTTTCAACTTTTTGTTTGTTGTTTTTTTTCTTTCTGTTTGGTTGATTGAATACAAAGTTTTCTACTTAAAGATATACGATTCAATCTTTAGATTTGTCAATATTGAACCGACAAATTGACTTCGAACGTTCACTACCATCGTCACCATTCATCATCTAATTATAAAACAAGTCGATAGATATACCTCATGAAAATTTGAACTTTCAATTGCATCATTGGTGTTACAAATGATTCACTAATCCAAAAATTCCAGGTACGTATTTCCTTTCAACTCCGATTTGGCCCAAATTTCAATTGTTAAGGGATTATTTTAAAGGCAGTTTCATAACTCATTTACTTTTTTTTAAAATTTTTTAAAAATAAAAAATAAAAAAAAGTTGGATAAACATTTTTATTTTAAAAAAAAAATTAAAAAAATCATTTACATTTTCAGTTTGTTTTTTTGATAATATCACAATATAAGACAATTCAAACAAGGCTTAACTCTGAGACAACCAATATTATCACTGTCTAGATGTAGTTGAGATTGTTCAATTGAAGTCAAAGCTCGGGACCACCCAGTCTGGGCCGAGACTGCCTGATCGAGACAGAAGCCCAGGATCGCATGGTTTGGGCAGGTACCCTGGATAGCCCGTTCAGTGTCGGAACCCAGGACTGCTTGGTCGGAACTAGAACTCGGGACTGCATGGTTAGTGTTAGAACCCGGGACTACTCGATCAGTACTGAAATTGGGACCTAGATCGAACCCAAGACCTCCCGGTCGATGTCGAAACCCAGACTACCCGGTTTGGGCCGGAATGCGAGATCGCTCGTTTGGGCGAGACTGCCTGGTCAGGCTGGAACCTGGGACCGTCTGGTTAGTGCCAGAACTCGGGACTGCTCGATCAGGATCATCCGGTTTGGGCTAGAATGCGGGACTGCTCGTTCGGGCTTGAACCCGGGACCGCTTGTTTGGGCTTGAACCCTGGACTGCCTGGTCATGCCGAAACCGGGGACCGCTTGGTCGGTGCCATAACCCAGGTCTGCTCAATCAGGGCTGAAACCCAGGACTGCCTGGTCAAGCAGGAACTCGAGACCGCCCAGTCGAGGCCAAAACCCGGGACTGCTCGATCAGGGTTGGAACCGGAGACCATTCCGGTCGAGCCAAAACCCAGTACAGCCGGAGTAGGGCCAGAACCCGGGATTGCCCGATCAGGGATAGAACTCGAGACCATTCAGGTCGGGCCGAGAACCAGGGACAGCCAGGGTAGGGCCGTAACCCGAGATCGCTTAGTCAGGCCAGAACCTAGGACTTCCCAGGTAGGGAAAGTACCCGGGACTTCCTAGTCGGTGTGGGAATCCAGGAGTGCTCGAGTCGGGCTGGAACCTCCTGAGACCGCTCGATTAGGGTCGGGATATTAATCGAATATGGCCAAGATTTGGTGTTCAACATTAATCGAATATGAATTTATTTAAATTTATTTGTAAATTTTTAAAATACTACAAAAAATAAAAATGATTATAAAAAATAATAATTTTTTTTCATAAAAAAAAAATCAAAAAATAATTGTTATTTTTCATTTTTTTCTTTTGGCAAAAAACATAAACAAAAAATAAAAACTATAAACCATAAACAAAAGCTAAAAATCAAAAACCAAAAATAAAAATTAAATGCGTTAACAAGCGGACTTTAGTAACTCATTTTTTTATTTTAGTCTATTTTTATAAAAATAAAAAATAACAATCATTTTTTATTTTCATTTTTATGAAAAAAAAAATAACCATTTTCATTTTTATATCTTTTAGTTTTTTTATTTTTTTAAAATTTTACAAATAAAATTTATAAAAATTATCAAACACCAAATATTATCCATTTAAAAATTTCAGATCCCGATGCTACTTAAAATTTTGGACCCTGGCCCAATTTGCCCATCTCGGGTCTCAGCTTCATCTGCACGGTCTCTAATCTCGAGTCTGAGCCACATCTAGGCGGTTCCCGGGACCTCCAAGCAATCCTAGATCCAGCCTAGTCCAGATGGTTCTGAGTCCCAACGCTGTTCGCACTAGATTGTACCAAATGCATTTTTGGTTTTGATTTTTTTTTTTTTTTACATAAAAACATAACAATAGTTACCAAATGCATTTATTCTTTTGATTTTCAAAAAACTAAAAAAAAAAAAAAACCGACACCTAAAAAGAATGAATGCTGAATAAATGACTGCTATAAAATGTATTCAACAATTCTAGGTCAACAGCGATTCTGTGGAAGTGAAATATGTTTAAGACAAATGTAAATAGAATAAAACATACAATGATGAAATGAACTTTCGTAAACCTTTTTCAGTTCTCATAAAACAACAGGAAAGAGGGCAAATCATGCGTGCAGAAAACTTTCAGAATAGTGCCCATACTGTCTAATCGTAATGGTAAAGGCATCACAACGAACAATGCAACTCTAGAACACAACTGTATCAAGCATCGTTCCCAATGTTTGAATAATGTTTGAAGACATCAAGTTGGAGATATGTTCTTCCAAGTGTTTTTTCGCATCTTGCCTTCCAACATTTGCGATTGCAAGCTTCTCTGGTGGCAACTCATCTTCCTCCTGTACCGCCTTGTTGTACTTGATAGCTAAGTTAAGCATCTCCTGCACACCCCAATGGAGACCAATAATCAACAAAGCTACTAAAAAACAAAATAGTATCTGCATTATAAAACAACCAGCGCAACAGAAATTGTTTAAGCTTGCAGAATATATTCTGATGGTTCCTTAAACAATGAGAAGTGCGATGGGAAAGGCAGTCTAATGGGTACAATGATAACAGTTGCACTCTGATTGAGAAACAGACAGAGAATTATAAGGAAACAACATTAATAGGGCATCTCCTCTAAATGCATAATCTCATGACCCATGTATGAGTATATAAGAAATATCCAAGGCCCCCTTATCAAATTCAGAATGGCAATGTAAATGCAGAAAAATAAATAAATAAATAAAGAAGCCATTGCCTTCACATATATATAGTAATAACTAGGCAAACCACATTGCAATGAGATGCTTACAGGTTATCCAATAGCAATGAATAATCTATTACTAGACAAGAAAATTATTCAATAAGCTAACAAGGTTCCCATGGATGATGTCCACAGAGCAACAAATACCTGGTAGAGAAAGAGGCATATTAATTTACTACCTTGTGAAATGCAAATTACTCTGCTAATCACTTTTCACTTTCGTATTGTTTTTTCTTTTTTCCGTTTTGACCATATAAAGGTAATATTGAACAACAACTAACATTACCAATTTTTTCAAGGTGGCAAAAACACTATTTGAGATTCATGAACCCTTCACTTACCTGAACTGTCTGCTCATTTGTTTTAGAATGGGTGTCAAATCGCCTAAGTGTCAGCCCATCAGTCCATTTCTTCTTATGAAGGTTAAGTAACATCTTCTCCTCAAGTTCATTCTTTCTGTAATTAATAGCTATTGAGTAATAATGCCGGTTCAAACCATGGATCAGTGCCTGAAAAGAGGGAGTGTGAGAGGTCAAAAAGTAGGAAGAGCAAAACAATGTGATTTGGAAACTGCTTCTTCAGCACTCACTTGAATGGATGGTTTATTAAGATGGCCGAGGTTGGATGTAGTCTGTCGAGGCTCTTGGCCAAGCATCATGGTCTGTGGGTTGATAAGACGAAAGGCATCAATCACCACCTTTCCTTTAACACTCTGAATTGGATCCACCACCACAGCAACAGCTCGTTGATTTAGAGCTTCAAAACTCTACAATGTGTAACAAAAACACGAAATTATTCTAACCTCATAACAATGCAAACAATTAGGCATAAACCTCCATGCCCCCAAGCAATTCTTGCTTTTAAAAACCAGGAGAACAGAGCTAGTTGGAAAGAAAGAGCCAAAAGTATAAACTAAATAGAACTTCTCTTCACTGAAAAAGCTCATCAGCGCATTCTTTAACATGCAATACACCAATCAGTTTATTTGGTTTAATTAGAATGAAAACAGACAACATAAAGTCTTCCATGCTGAAACAGTAAGAATACAAATAATAAACAACCTGCTGTGTATTAATGTCCACACCAGAGAGCCAACAGCCAAATCCAGGATGAGAATGGTACCAACCTACAACCATCTCTGGTCTGCAGCATCAATGAAAAGAAATAAAATTAAGCAGACCAAGAAGCAATATTTCCATGTATTGCCACAGCTACTTAAATTTAATCATGCACATGCATGATAACCATGGCAGCTTTATGCATCTAGTAAACTAAAGTAGCAGATATACCGTCCGGTTTGCTTAAGCATATCAAGCATGTTGGTCTGGAAAACGTGATCAACGGCTTCCACACTAACACCAGTACCACTCTGCGGCATTGCAAAGACATCCACAACGCGAACAGTGTACTCATCCACAAACTCTCCCAGCATCAAACCCATAACCTCCATGGGGACCCCAGCTCTTCCTTTAAATAATCAAACCCCATAGCACTTAGTCAGAAAAGAATTTTGAAACATATGTACTTTAAACTTCAAATCAACTATAAAAAAAAATCTAGTTAAATTAAAAAGAAAAAAAAAAAAAGGAAGCGGCAACGCTCCCTATTTAGGATTTTGAATCCCTAGTCCCAGTAAGATTCAAAAAATAAATGGAAAAAGCGCGAATAATAGAACCCTAATCAGGTGAAGAAATGCAAACATCAACCGAAATTCGAGGAAACATAGAAACCCTAAACCCCAATTAGGGTTTAGAATTGAAACAAATAGCAGAATGTGCAGAAATAAAACAAACAAGAGGAGGCAAAGAGAGTGAAAAGGAGTACCGTGTTTGAGCATTTTGAGGAGGGCGAGGGAGGAGATATAGACCTGCTCGGAAGAATCCAGAGTGGGAGAATCGGGGGGAGGGTGGCCCAAAGCTCCTCCGGCACCGGCGAACATCCTTTGAAGCCTCTCCATACCGGACATACTACTCTCGCACCAGATCGGGGCTCTCTCTTCGGTTTCTTTGGGAACAAGACTGCTTTTATGGTTTCTTGCTTCTCTGTGCTATCTCAATTTTTCTTTTTTTAATTGTCTGCTATAACAATTTCAATTTACATAAATAGCTGGATAATTTTGCAATGGTACCCACTGACTTCTAAGTATTTGTAGTACGCCAATTTTTTTTATGCAATTATATCTTGAACGAGTCGGCTACTCGCTATGTAGGCATATGTAAATGGGCTTTAAGGAATTCTTTCGTTGGGCAAGTCCAAAGGGAGGCCTAAAGCCTCCAAACCCGTCTTCACTGTAGGTCGCTCTTAAGTCTTAATAATGATGTCCCTGGCCCGAGCATACGGATATTTATTTATTTTTCAGTGCATATGGATATTGGATAGTTAAAAGGGTAATTTGATAAATGTCCACCGATGGAATCATTTAAAGAAATTTGCTTACCATTTTCAAAACTTACAATTGTGAATTACCAATCATGTCTGTGATTAAAACATGTCCACCGATGTTAAACTTTTTATTTTCTTTTTTCCTTTCTCTCTCTTTTTTTTTTTTTTTTTTTTTTTTTCCCCTTTATTTCTCTATTTTTAATATGTTATCAAAATAGAATTGCAAGAATAAAAAATGGGCTTGTCAAAAAGCTGATCATATGAATGAAAGAAAGAAAAAAAAAAAAAGAGAGAGAGATAAAAAAAAGAGATAGAGCGAGCTGGAAAAACACACAGAAATATTATAAAAAATAAATAAAAATCCCCATATATGTTTGTCGTATTACGTTTTGTACACAATTTATTGAATTGAAGAATGGGATTGGAAAGGGAGAGCACAGGGAAAAAAAAAAAAAGAGAAAAAAGAAATGTAGTCCTTTGAGATTTTAAAAAAATCTTTTCTTGAGATAGTCCTCCAACCCTGCTATTGAGGTAGTCCTGCGATTAAAAAAAATAAAAATCAGAACCTAATAATTCTTTTGAGATTCAAAGCAAACCCATTTATAGCAGACTTTTGAAGTTTAAGAATAACTGTTGGTGAGGGGCACCTAAACTCCTAATCTCGTGGTTTACTCATAATTTTTTTTAGAAGTGTATAAAAAAATTGACTAACGGATAAAATTGATCAATTCAATCAAATTTAATTTATTTAGATCGGTAATTTTAATATTATTATATTTGATCGGTTTTGAAAATTATTGGATCAGTTTAGTTGGGTTACTAATGTTAAAAACCGATATAACAAATTCAAACCAAACCGATTATCTTTTTAATTTTTAGAAAAATATTTTTTTATTATATTACTTATTTTTATTGGTATATTCACTATTTTTAAATAAGTCTAACTTACTTTTTTAAATATTTATGTGTTAGATTTTGAAAAAACGTAATTTTTTAAACAAAATTTAAACTCAACAAGTTTTTGACACAAAAAATAGTTTAAATGTTAAATATTCAAAATAAAAAAGTTTAAAAATTAAATTTTAAAAAATTTAAAATAATTAAATAAAAGTCAAATTCAAATCGATTAACTAAACTAAACTAATCCAATCAAATTCAATTTTAAAGTTGATATATGAATTAAATTGGATTAAAAAACCAAATTAATTACTAATTAAATTAAATTAATTATTTTTAAAATAAATCGATTTTGAACTTATAAGTTCGTAGACTTCTTTCCACCCAAAGGAAAAACAAAGGAAAAAAAATTCACTTTTCCCAACCCACCTTCGGGCCCCCTCCCCGCACCCAGCCAAAAAACTGTCAACTACGCCCTTAGCCCCCAACACCCACTCCCCTTTAGTATGCCCAAGCCCACCTCTACCCCAGGTGCCCCGCCTCACTCGGAATGCCCAGCCCCCATCCTCAGCTAGCCCTCAACTCAACCTTCCAATCTAAAATCAAAATGTTATATTTCTAATGTAACAAGGATCTTTGCTACGTCATTACAAAAAAAAAAGCGCAATTGATATGGATAATCTTTTATTTTTAGCATCTTTTACAGAATTAGTCTTGATTTTTTTTTTCATTTTATATATTGAACAAAATGCGAAATTGATACGAACCAAATGTCTACACATTTTGCCTTTTTGAATATTTCATCCATCAACAGTTAAATATAGCACATGAGATGCATGTGTGAGTAGGGATGACGTTCCCATCTCCGCCCCATTCTTCGTTAACAGGAGTCGGGAGGAGCAAGGATTCTCCAAGTCTAGGTCAGGATCCTTATTCCCGCTCCATTACTAGTTTAATTATTTTTTTTTAATATTAATTTTTTAAATACTATTTTAAAAAATGTTAATAAATTCCAAACAAAAGAAAAATATAAAATATATATATATATATACCTTCTAATTAAAATGTATAAAAATATTAAGAAATATATTTTTATTCTATATATATATATATATATATATCATAAATGGGGCCGATAGAGGGCGGGGACTATATTCCTTGTTCCGACCTTAACCCCGCCTTGGGGCAAATTTGTTTGCCCCATACCTCGCCCCGGAACCTTGATTAATCAGAGAATCCTTAGCCCTAACTGGGCAAGGCATCACGGGGTGAGTCGGAGACAAAGCAAATTGTCATCCCTATGTGTGAGGGGCATTTCTTGTCCTTTAATTTTTTTTTTTTGCATTTT
>QANX01001133.1:0-10289 GCA_003254975.1 Ochetophila trinervis
TTTAGAAATAAATATATAATTAAATGCAGCAAATTAATGATTTCTATAATAATTTCATTAACTATTAATGATAAATAGCAAAAGTGATAGATAAAAAAAGTTACCTGTCATCACTAATTATTTAGATATCCTCGTCCAATTTTATCGGATTTCTATGGATGCTCCTATAATTGTTGGGAATTTAATGTGATAATAATATGACAGATGTTTTTGAACTGTGTATCCGTGGGATATATGATCATCAATTATATGATATATTACAACTACATGCAAACTATCCCTCCCCATAGTTAATGAAAACGAAAAAATAAATGGAAACGAGAGAAAACAAAAATCTAGTAGGGTCCTTATACTCCTAATTAATTAGATAAGACTCAATTGAAAATAATACATAAAAACCTTATTCTCACATGTAATGTTGCAAAATTAGTAGGCAATATATGCCCAAATACATATATACATGTGCATAAGCAACCCTGTTTTCCTTTTCACCCAAAAGAAAAGAAAAGAAGCAACCATATTCTTTGCATAGACATAAATGTTAAAATCAAATAGTAAAATCAAATAGGAAAACATATATATATATATATATATATATATATATATTCGCATTCAAATCTCCTTTATTAGCTTTTGGATTGGTTTCATTATCAGTTTTTTTATTGGTTCAACAAAGAATGAGATTTTAAAAAATGTATTTATAATTTAAATGAGTACATACATGATTTATTTTTTTCTTCTTAGAATTTTAGTATGTTATTAGACTAATCTAAGATTATATTTTTAAAATTTTAGCCTTTCAATTTATCTAAGAGCTAATAATAATTTTTTTTAATGATAAATCCATCAGAAAGTAAACATTTCTAATTTAACAAAATCTAGGGGATTCCATGATGACAGTTTTATTATATATATATATATATATATTTTAAAAAAAACATATAAAATGGAGGCAACCAAAAACATAGGCAGAGCTCTTTTGGAGTTTAAACACATAAAATTACACAGAACAATATTGACAAGAACCTATCCCAACCCATCTTCTGTGCTACAAAATTTAATTTCTTAAAGTTTGGCATTTTGCTTTATAAGACTAGGATTGCTTTCTTAGCTTTTCTGAAAACTTTCCCAATCAAGGTTTCCCTTAAAGCTACTTATTGTGGCCAAGTGCAATTCATGAAAAATTGGAAACAAGCAAGACAAGACAACTTCCTTCTATAGAGATAGCGAGTTTGTATTCTTAATGATTAATGTATGAAACACGCATGAGAGTTTTTTTTCCATCTAAAAGTACATTTCTAAGTAATTATAGGCAAATAACTCCTTAGATTCATCCATTTCCATGCAATTCGTTAGGGTTGCTTTCATAGTCTTCTTTTATAGTATTAAAGGAGTGTCCTATTTAGCATATATATATATATATTTATATTATATATTCCCATAGCATAAAATGACAAAGATGATAATATTTTCCCTCCTCTATGAAGGGAGATTATTTCTGATTTTTAGTGTTTTTTTTTTTCGGATTTATCATAAGATACAAGACATTAAATTTGGACCACCAAAACCTAAAAAGCAAGAAATATGCACCTTTTAATTTTTTTAAGGATGAATATGAATCAATATATGATTTTATTCTGCTTTTAGCCAAACCTGATAACTCATTCCCATAGAGAAAAATTATGAACAAACTAAGTGCAAAATATAATAGCCACTCATAGACATTTATCTTTTTGTGAAGTTTCTTTTTTTGGTTAATGATAATTATTGATTTTAAAATAATTTATTATATTTGCATGATTGTCGCGTGTCATTACGCATATTAATTTTATATATAGAATCAACTCACCACGTAATAAACATTATTATTTTTTAATACAAATTTAACATGCGCCAGTTTTTAACACACATATCTTCTGCATTTATCTTTTGTTTCTCTGAGTATAGGTACAATTCTTTTAATTGAAATTATTTTTTTTATTAAGAGGGACATTGGAAAATAGAAAAAAAAAAAAAAAAAAGAATAAGATCTCTGTTTTGAGGCATAGAATTTTTTATCCTCACCGCTATCCCCGCTATAACATTTACATGTTTTGTTTGTTCGAAGTCTAAATTCTACACTTATTACCCAAAAAAAAAAAAAGAACCCAATTCTACACTAACTTTTTATTTTTTTGGTAAATATAATTCTACACAAACTAGACTAGTAGACTTTAGTCTTTTGGGGGTAATTTTAAATGGAAAAATTGGAAATAAAAAAAGGAAAATTTTAGGAAATTATAGTTAAAAAAAAAAAAAAAAACTATATACTTGTTCTGTGCTCCGACTCTCTCTTCCTTCGAGTCCTTTTCTCTATTTCTCTCTTCATTGTTAGTGGTATTGTAGATTCTCTAGAATTCCCACTTCCCGAAAATTCCGGGAAAATCACATTCTTTTCTATTCCAAGAAAGAAAACGGGAGAGAAAAAAAAAATATATATATAGAGAGAGAGAGAGAGAGAGAGGAGAACCGACCTTACTAGGAGTTGCGGGCTTCTGAGGTAATATTGCTGAACTCACTGTGACTCATTGCCAGAGAAAGAACTGACTCGGTCTGTGCTCTTATCGCCAAAAATGCAGACATTGATTTGGTTTTGATCGATTTAATCTTTTGGGTATTATTTGTTTTGTTATTATTAGTGCTGGGTGATTGTTGTTTACTTGAATGATTCGTGTTTCCTTGAGGCGGTTGCTTTGCGACATAAAGTTAGATCCAAAACAAAGCGTTAGAACAGAATGTTGGAAATTGTTTTTTTTACTTTTTTGCTATTTTTATGGATATTTCGATTTTAATTTTTTATGGGTTTGTTATATTTTCTCATTTAACTATCAGGGTGATTATAAATTTTAAAGCTTTTACAGAGATGTATGTTGTTTGGATCAAAATTGTGTTTGTTTTATTAAGTTGGGAGTGTTATCATGGTGTTTGTCTGGATCTTTAAATCATAGTTTTGTACTTTATATGCATGACTTTATGTGGTTCTGACAGAGCATGTGCTGACAAAGTTCAAAGTTAATATAATGTATTGTTGTTACTTTGAGTGACAGCTTCTCTGGCAACTTTTTAGATATAAAATTGCAATTACCTTAAAATAATGCTGTTGGATTTGTGATCACATGGTACAATTAAAATCTGTGTTATGTGAGTTCTTGAAGTATTGATCGCATTTGCTATGTGAATTTGATGATTATTGGCAACGACATGAGATTAAGTGGAATGAATTTCCTATGATGATGTTTCAAGGTTATCTGTTTACTTTGGTTCTTATTTAGTTATCCACTTCTTTCCATCAGAGAAGCTAGCAATTTCTTAATGGCTCAAGACACTTCTGGTGCGGATTCACTTGAAAAGCGGCCAGGCCTCTTAAAAGATCAAATTCGGTTGGTTAAGAGAAAGGACTCCAAACGTTATGAGATTGTCTCAATTCAAGATCCTTTGTCATTTGAGAAGGGTTTCTTTATAGTGATCCGAGCATGCCAATCATTGGCTAAAAAAAATGATGGAATAATACTGGTAGGAGTTGCAGGTCCTTCTGGAGCTGGAAAAACTGTATTTACAGAAAAGATACTCAACTTTATGCCCAGCGTTGCTGTCATATCGATGGATAACTATAATGATTCAAGTCGAATTGTTGATGGAAACTATGATGGTAATTACATTTCTACTTAATTTTTTGTGAAGATTTAGTGTACTGTATATCCATTGTTTTTTTACAAGAAAGAATGTCATGTACAATTATAAAGATGTTGTTAAAACGTTTTATTGGAATAGATTTTGCATCTAAATTTTGATATCGTTGATGTTAGGATACTTTTTCTCTTCACACAGTTGATTTGGGTGTGATGGTGACTTTGTTACTCTTATTTCTCTACAATATTATTTGAGAAGGCTAATGAGTTTGGTGACTTTACTCTGACACAATGGTTAGGTGTCCTTTTACTTGTTTAAGGTTATATTAAGTGGGAAGGTAGGCTAGACTTAATGGCTGGTGCCTTGGTAACATGGTTTAAGGTTCATCAGTGTCATATCTCAGCTGTACCAGGAAGTATTCTTTTTGAATCCAGATGATTGCTTGCTGTCTATGCAACTTAATGATTTACAGACTGATTTATTGACTACATCAGACCAAGGTTCATTCCCGCTGGTGCAATTTTATTGATATAAATGTGTTTTATTGTAGATAGCATTAGGAGATATGAGCATGCATATGTTACTGCATTGTAAAGCTGGCTTGAAAATTTTCAAGATGCTTACATATAACATGGTTGGAAAATATGTTTCATATGTATGGATGCCATCTTTGATATGCTTCTGTTTTGAATTTATGCTGCAATAACAGATTATAACTTTTGCTGAACTTTTTTTTGTTTTTAATTTGTATCAGATCCACGCTTGACAGACTATGACACATTGCTCCAGAATGTTAGTGATCTAAAGGCAGGGAAACCAGTGGAGGTTCCTATTTATGATTTTAAGTCTAGCTCACGCACTGGATACAGGTTCAGTACCACCTATCTGTCAACCTGCATAGCTTAAATATTATTAATGTCATCATTTTTTAAGAAATCTTTTGGAGTGGATTATCATAGGGTAAAATGAAGGAAATTTTAAATGTAAAGAAAATTGAAGTAAATTGTAGACTTTTATTTTATATGTGAGGGCTCAAAAGGTGGAACTTTTATAAATGTAATGAATGATAAATAGTTTTCTGATTTTTCCATGTACAAAATGCTCCATTACAGAAACCTTTTAATTTGTACTTTAGTTTTTTCAGTTTTTAATTTATGAAATTACAAATTTACATGTTTTACATTTCTTCATATTCAATTCTCTGGCTTAGACATTAATTAAAGCATTTACTGCCGACAGGACAGTTGAAGTCCCTAGCTCCCGTATTGTGATCATTGAAGGCATCTATGCTTTGAGTGATAAATTGCGTCCTCTAATGGACCTGCGAGTATCAGTAACAGGTGGAGTTCACTTTGACCTTGTGAAAAGGGTTTTACGGGATATACAACGAGCTGACCAAGAACCGGAAGAGATAATTCAACAAATATCTGAAACAGTAAATCTTTCCCCATTAACTAAAAATTATAAGGCTTATATGTGACAAATTAATGTGTTAATGTTATCATCATCTCTACCCTCGACAGGTATATCCAATGTATAAGGCCTTTATCGAACCAGATCTCCGAACTGCACATATAAAAATTATAAACAAGTTTAATCCCTTTACTGGATTTCAAAGTCCCACTTATATTCTAAAGGTTAGTCTCTGCTTCATTCAGTTTTCAGTTATACACGAGTTGGTTCTGATTGCTATACCTATAGTATCTCAGTGGCCATACTTTATTTATTATACATTGATAATTGAATTTTGTTTTGCTTACTGTAGTCGGAAAAGAATGTGACAGTGGATCAAATTAAGGCTGTTTTCCCTGAAGAACATAATGAATCAACAGAGGAGACTTATGATATGTACCTTCTACCACCTGGTGAAGATACAGAATCCTGCCAATCATATTTAAGGATGCGGAATAAAGATGGAAAGTATAGTCTGATGTTTGAGGTTTGCCTCAATTCTAGTTTATTATGTATTTGTGTGAGGTGAGACATGATTGCTGAGAATTGGTTAGCATGTTAACTATGAAATATTATTAAATAGGTGAAAAAGAGTCATTTAGTCCATCTCAACTAGTTAGGATTAAGCACCTTAGCAGGACAAATGGAGTAGGTTGATTAGCGGATTTATATTTCTTTCTCTTTTCCTATATGTATAATGCATGATTTATGCATGTTTCCTTGACGAAGATGATACCCCATGCTGCAAGAGAAAATGTGAACAATGAGAAACATTTCTGCAAGGGGAAAACCCAGTAATGTCATTGACCAGATGGATCTGGTATTTTAATTTTGGCATTTCTTAGGAATAAATCAAAACAAACTTTGCCAGAGTAGAGTTCTTGGGTGTACAGTTATGAATGTGCCTGTTCTAATTTTGGGTGCACAGAGTCATATGTTTGTGTTCTATGGCATGATTAGAGTTTTCCTGGCAGATAGGGGTGAAAACCTGAAAAATCATAGAAGTTCTTAAATACCTAAAATAATGAACATGGCTGCAAGTACCATGCACAGGATTGTTAAATTTTTTGTCTCGTTAATTGAGACAAATGTTTTTTTTTTTTCTGAATAGGGATAGAATACCATTTAGTTCCTTCTGTTATTGGTTAATCTGCCTTGTACTTGCTTCTTTATCTTTTTAAGGGTGTTCTGTAATCTAATTTCCATCTCAGGAATGGGTGACAGATACTCCATTTGTCATATCACCAAGAATAACTTTTGAGGTGAGCGTTCGTCTTCTTGGTGGACTAATGGCCTTGGGATACACAATAGCAACTATCCTTAAAAGAAGCAGCCATGTATTCTCCAACGATAGGGTTTGTGTAAAAATTGACTGGCTAGAGCATCTCAACCGTAAATATGTTCAGGTATTGCTGTGTATTTTCACAATCATTTAAGCTCTGCCTAACTAGTAGATCCTTTATATCTCTCAAATGGTTGTACCATGGACTTTTTTTTCCCCATCTTCCTTCTTATTCCCTAAATAAGATAATTGAATAAATTAGTAAGTGGTTATGTGCTACTCTGTGTTTATTATCCCTTGTTAGAAAAGTGGTATTCATTATTGGAGGATTTGACTTTATGAAGGTTGTGTTGGTGTCTTTTTTGCATTGTTATTTTGAAATACACTAACGATAAAGAAGAAATGTGAAAATTATTTTAAACAAGTACATTTACTTTTAGTTGTTACTTTTCTGCATTGATTAGTAGATCTAATAGGAAATATGCATCACATGATATGCAACATTTTTTCTACTAACTGGTAGTATTATCTTATGAAAACTGTGCCAGGAAAGTATGCCCAATGAGGACATAGATATTCAACTAATAATTTGGATCTCAGGACCAAGTCACTAGTTTTATCCTTTTCTGTCTCTCATTATTAGTTTGTTACACAAGTGGCATTAACTTGATATTCTTGCATTTTTTACAAAAAGGTCCAAGGAAAAGATAGGTTAGTTGTAAGATGTGTTGCAGAGCAGCTCGGTTTGGAGAATTCATACATTCCCCGTACTTACATTGAACAAATTCAATTGGAAAAGCTTGTGAGTGAAGTCATGGTATGATCATTTTCTCTCATCCTCCTTTCTCCCTCTATTTCTTTTATTGAGCCAAGTACCATGGATCAAACAAGTTGCAAAACTAATGATATTCTATTGCCTTTTCTAATATGGTAATCTTGCAGGCCTTGCCAGATGATTTAAAGACAAAGCTCAGCCTAGATGAAGATCTGGTTTCGAGTCCCAAAGAAGCACTTTCTAGAGCATCTGCAGAAAGGGTCGCTATGAGAAATAAGTATCTAAAAAGGTTCGGTTTTTTTCTGATTTGTTATTTGCATTCATTGAATCCCTTGCTATGTCTACTAGGATTGTATGATTGTATGCTCCCATTGTCTTCTTTGTGATATTAATTGACCTGCCTGTGACTGAGAAAGCCAAAATGATATATTTTTCATTATCTCTTATGTTGAGCTGTATGCTAATATCTGTCTTATTTGTGGCTTTTTAATCCGTTACTGCAATTTTATGATGAAGCATGGATTCTTATTTTTCTTTCATTTTCCCAGAGCTTTTAAACTAGTTGTCTAACCTTTTCTAATTATGGACAGTGGCATGTCGCAGTCGTATACAACGCAAAGGGACAAGAATATATCTAAGCTCACTGGATATGCTGCTAATGGTGGAAGGTTTGATGAGAGAAGTTCAGAGTTGCATGCAACCTTAGCAAACCAGGTATATTGATGAGTTGTCTTTGCTTTTTTCGACTAGAGCAAGATGAACTCTCTTGTTATGAAGTTGCTTGTTTTTTCCTTTCCTGATTCCTTTTTTCTTTTTATTGTGGCAGGGAGTTATTACTCAGCTTTCAGAACAAATTTCGTCGCTAAATGATAGAATGGATGAGTTTACAAACCGTGTTGAAGAGCTGAATTCCAACTTACCTGGAAATAAAAATTATCCAAGCCAACAAAACATGGCTCTCCAATCTGAGGCCTGCAATGGCTCTGCTCCAACTTCATACTTCATCTCTAGTCTTGGCAATAGCGCTTTGACTGGCTGCATAATGCCTAATTCATCATCTTCGTCGCAGTTGGCAAAGGAATCTCCTTTGATGGAAGAGGTATATCAGCTAATCTCATTTTTAAATCCTCTTTTGAGAATTATATGAGATAATGATAAGCCTGCGGCAAACATGGTTCAAGTAGAAAACTTTGTTTTTATCATCATAATCTCATTACTGATGGAATATTTGCATGTACATTGTTGAAGTCTCTGATACTCACCTCAAAGTGCAGAAAACTTCATCTACTTGATTCATGCCTATGACACTGTGTTTCATAACAGATAACAGGAATTGCTCGGGGACAACGACAAATCATGCATCAGTTAGACAGTCTCAGCACCGTTCTCCGGGAAAGCATGGGAGAGAAGTCTTCACATCTAGTTAGAACAAAAAGGAAAAGTATAATGCCTGACACTGATCCTATCACCGGTCCTCTCATCTTAACACTTGCAGTTGGAGGAATAGGAGTCCTCTTGTTCAGGAGTTTCTTAACCCGGAATTGATGATCCTGATTCAACATTTACTCAACTTTTTAGTTTTACTTTCTTTTTAGTTTTTTAACAAAAAAGAAAAAAAAAATGGTTCCCCTGAGTTCTGTAATTACTCTACCCTTCTTCTCGGGAAAGACAGGCAGGCAAATATGTCATGGACTGATTGTTGAGAGATACTGAAGGCAAATTTGGAGGCCTTCAAAGTTCTCTTTGAGGATTTGTAATGAAGGGGTTCTTTTTTTAATTTAAGGGAATTCAGAAATTTTGTGGGCCATTATAGTCTTTCTAACAGTTTTACATTTTGCTAGTTAAGCATTTCATAGTTATATGTAAGAAGAATAGTAGCAATAATTATAATAACGAAAAGAAATTCACAGTAATTCTTTTCTCTTACCTTTTCTGCAAGTATTATTAATATGGCTTAGGATTAAAGCTCTTTTTTCCTTTTTTATATTATTCCTTTTCAGTTATAATACTTAATTTTTATTTTTTTTTTATGGTTGTCCCTGATAATCTATTATCAGTTATTTTAGTAGTTGAAATCTATTTTAGTAATAAAACCACTGATAACAAGTTAAAATCTTTTGCAGAAACTGTAGAGTGTATGGGTCAGGATTCTACTCAAAATTTTTTAGGCTAATAGAGAAAAGTTCATTGACATTTATTATTAATATTAGATAGTATCATAAAAAGAGAGGCAATTAAAAACATTTCTTTTCTTTCTCTTTTTTTAATTTTTTTTTAAATTTTAAAAACAACTCTTTTTAGTATGAAATATCACTTGTAAAAAAAAAATGTGAAAATGTTTCCAACTTCACGAAGACCTGTCTCCTAAAAATATTTCACAACCCAATTAAAATAGATATTTTTTTTCATCAAGAGCAAAGTGGAAATCATCGTCCCCAAATTGTAATAAAAAATAAAATTTTTGTAGTGAACTTTTTTTTGAAAAAGTTTCATTGAAATTTTTCAAAAATATTATATATTATGAATCAAACATTGCACATTATAGACTATATATTATTTAATATAGACAATATTATTTATTATGAAAAAAATATTACTCATTATATATTAAAGTTATTTATTATAGATAAAATATTATTCATAATAGATTAATATTACTTGTTATATACAATATTACTCATTATGAAAAATATTACTCATTATAAATAAATACTAGATCATACACGTGCAATGTGCGAGAAATTATATTGTTTAAAATATTATTAAAAATCTAATAATTAATATAAAATTTTGAAAAAAATTGAAAAATTATTCTTTTTTAATTTTATTATCATGTCCGTACAATGTACGAAATTTTTAATTATTAAAAATATAATAATTAATATAAAATTTAAAAAAAAAATTAAAAAGTCATTTTTTCCTATATTTCATCGATTTATTTTTATTTTAATCTCACAACATAATAAAATAATAAGCGATCACATATGATTATTAAATTATATTCTTCTTTTTATTTCTTCTTAGTTTACCTAACTAGTAAATATTTTTATCATCAAAATAATTGAAATTTATTGTATATATCTTTTAATATAATATATGCTTTTTTTTTTT
>QANX01001133.1:10626-30018 GCA_003254975.1 Ochetophila trinervis
AATAAAAAATATATAGGATAAAAAATTTATGATAATTTTTTTAGCAATTTAAGATGAAATAAAAATTTTAGATGAAATGAAAATTAAATAATTTTTTATTTAAATTTTTGAAAATTAAAAAAATATATATATAAATTAGAAATTTAATATGTTATATTTGAATTTTAAAAATTTAATGTGATATATAATATATTTAAAATTTGAGAGTTATAAAAAATAAATTAAAAATTTTATATGTTATAAAATTTAAAAATTTAATGTGTAAATTTATTATACGCTACAATCTATTTATTTAAAAAAAAAATCTTTATAAAGGGAAAAAAATATATAATAAAGATAATTATGTATAAAAAACCATTAGAGGACACGCCGAAGCCGAACGTCAGCTCCCAACCAGATTGCAGGGCTTTTGCTTTCCAGACTCTTGACTCACAGAGAATTTGGAAAAACCCAACAAACCAAATTGGAAAATTTGATCTTCCAAACAAAAAGCAGAGCATCGCTGTGTTTCATTTCTTCTTCAATCTCGGTATTTGTTGCTCTTATTATCCTTTTGCATTGTTTATTATTCTCAGATTTTCGCATACTGATATCGAATTCTGTTCATTCCTCAACTTTTTGCTGTTCTTTGAGTACAAGATCTGATTTTTTTAGTTATCCTGGTTATTTGGGTTTGTTTGGCCATACTGACAATTTAAGATAATTTTTATTGGTGAGCATATTTAATACAGGAATTCGAATGTAATTGTATTGAACCCCCTGGTTGGTTGCCAAGAAATTGTAAGAAAAATAAAATCAGTAAAAAGTTCAATGCGAAGTAATATGCATTTCTCGACAATTGTGTCAGAAACTTATTTCTGGAGTCACTCATGTTTGGGACTTTGGGATTCTGTTCCTTTTTTTTTTTGGCTTATTCTAAAGGATCCTCTGTTTAAAATTGTTAGTGTGTTTATTTTTCTTTGATTTCCGTAAGATCATTAATAGTCAAATAGGAGATCAAAGGATATATTGGGTTTGCTTCAAGTTTTAATTTTCTTGCGAGTATTTGGATTTTGATGATTATCAAAGTAGTGTAACATTATGTTTTTTCGTAGTTCCTTAATTGTTTATTTAGAATGTATTATGCTATTTTACAGTCCTTTTGAGCTGAAGTAGACAAATGGGAGATCATCCGGATCCAGATTTTATAAGTGATTTGCCTCAAAGCATCGTAGAGAGCATTCTCACTCATTTGCCGATAAGAGATGCTGTAAGATGTAGCATTTTGTCTAGTAAATGGAGGTATAAATGGACTTCACTCACTCAACTTGTATTTGATGAGAAATGTGTAACTCTATGTGCTGACCGAGCTCTTGTCGAGAAAAATCTCGTAAACTTTATCACACGAACTCTCTTTCTTCACCAAGGACCTATTCACAAGTTCCAACTTTCTACTTCCTACTTGCAGAGCTGCCCAGATATAGATCAATGGATACTTTTCCTTTCAAGAAATGGTATTAAAGAATTGGTTCTTGAATTAGGAGAAGGTGAGTGGTTTAGGGTACCTTCGTGTCTTTTTCATTGTAAAAAGTTAACTCGATTGGAGCTATTTCGATGTGAATTAGATCCTCCACCTAGTTTTAAAGGATTTTTGGGTTTGAAGAACCTCAATCTCCATCAAGTTATAGTTTCCCCTGATGCAATTGAAAGTCTTATTTCAAATTGTCCTCAGCTTGAGAGTCTGGCATTGTCATACTTTGATAGTCTAGCTCTAAATATATGCGCTCCGAATCTCAAATACTTGTGCCTTGAAGGTGAATTTAAGGACATATGTCTTGAAAACACTCCACTTTTGGTTGCAATTTCTGTTGCTATGTATATGACAGATGACATTGCTGAGCACTTTGAACAAAGTTCAAGTTGCAATTTCATCAAGTTTCTTGGTGGTGTGCCTTGTCTTGAGAGGCTTGTTGGGCATATCGACTTTACTAAGGTAACTGATGTTAGAAAGTTTTTCATTTAGTTTATAATATTTTTTCTTTTCTTTGGAATTTTAATTGTATGTAATCAACAATGACCGACAAGATGAATATCATTAACAAATCATCTTTTTTGTTTCAAGTATTTGAGTACGGGTCATGACCTAGGACGACTTACAATTACATATAGCCATTTAAAGGTTATTGAATTATATCAAGTAAGTTTCGAAGATATGAAAGAGATACTTGTTGTTCTTCGGTTGATTACAAGTTCTCCAAATTTAGAGGAACTTCAAATCTCAGTAAGTTATGTCAGTTTTGCCATTCGTTTAGTTGCATTGGTAGTTAAGATTTGCCACTGATATGTTTCCTCAAACCTTCCTCTTCTCATGCCCTTGTAATTTTTCTGGGAAAATAGGGATCTTCAAACACATTAACCGGAACCGAAGCACCGGATTTGGATCTCTGGGAGAAAGAATGCCTCTCAAAATGCACATTTCGAAGACTTAAACTTGTGAAGATGACAGAAATGTCTGGTGTACCACATGAGATGGAATTTATCAAATTTTTGCTTGGCAGCTCACCAGAGCTTGAGATAATGAGTATCATGCCTTGTGGATATGTTAATGATGGAAGATTGAATATGTTGATTGAGTTGGTGAAGTTTAGACGTGCATCTGCTCGAGCAGAAATATTATTCATCCAAGATTAAGTATTTGTGTATGTCTTGTAAATTTACTTTTGTGGGACTCATTGTTTCTGTTTGTATCTAATTTTTTAATTTTTTTTTTCTAAATAAAAACATATACTTTTTTTTTTGGTTCAATTCTTTATTACGAATAGATATATAAATAAAACTCCCATTGATCTTTGGTTGCTATTGAACAGACAGATAATGCAACTTTTAAACCTCTAGACAAATTTTATTATTCACCCCAAAAAAAAATAAAAAAATAAAAAGAGGACAAATTTTATTGCAATGAAATTTCATAATTTGGCTTCATGTATCTTCAAGCTAAAAACAAACTCCTAATTGTCTTCTGTAATTTCACTTTTCTATTAAGCTAGAGTAATATCAGTAGTTAGTAATTAGAATGCCTTAAGAATGACAATGGATGCAAGTTACGTTGTTCTTAAACAACAATACCCTGTTGATTCTTGAATAAAACAAGTTGACAGCCATTCTGTCATTTTAGCCTTGAGTCCTTGACCACTTCTTTTTTCATTTAAAATGAGAATGGAAAAGACAAGTATTGTGGGACTGCCTCCAAAGTCGCTGACGCTTATTATGATTGTCAACTTTAATAAGGAC
Source organism: Ochetophila trinervis (assembly GCA_003254975.1). Classification (NCBI taxonomy): domain Eukaryota; kingdom Viridiplantae; phylum Streptophyta; class Magnoliopsida; order Rosales; family Rhamnaceae; genus Ochetophila; species Ochetophila trinervis. Next base: position 13,897 of record QANX01001133.1, read on the forward strand.
TCTATAATATCCTAGAAAATGAATTTCATCCAATTTCTTTAATTTTGTTCTATTTTATAAAAAAATTGCTAGTGCTTTGTACATCATTGCCCAAAACCAAACCATGAAAAGGATGCTAGAGTTTGTTCAAAAGAAAATATTAAGAAAAAAACAAAGAGAGAACATACTGTCTTTGATGTAATAATTATTAGTGAATCTCTTTTAGAATTCAAAATGCCACTAAGTCCATGTTTGGTATAGCTTATTAACGGTCAAAATGCTCTATTTGGAAGGCTATAAGCACTTTTGTGAAAAGAAAAAAAAAAAAAAAAAAAAAAAAAAAGAGTTTATTTTCATCTTATACAAAGAAACTGAACATAGCATTAATGCTCTTTTTAAAGCACTAAAAATATTTTTTAAAATAAAAGTTATATTTGCATAAGTTGTATTAAACGGATCCTAAAGCTTAATAATACAAAACAAAATTCAAACCCAAGAAAAATCAGAATATTATTCACACAACCCTCAAAACCTCTTTAAGACATTGCCAAGTAATTAAACTCTTACACTCAATTGGTAATCTGCATCTAACACTCATAATCTAAACGTCAGTTTCCCAAATCTCAGATTTCTGTACACTGAGAAATGAACACACCACCTTTTACCTTCAATATGTTATCTTGCTAATATACAACAAACTCTTTTTCCACTGGTATTTTTATTCTTTGCTTGGTAATCATATTCTATTTTCAGATTCAATTTGTTGTTTATCAACTTCTTTTTTCTCTCTCTCCCTCTCTCTCCATTTTGAGGACAATATTACCTTGGTCCAGAGAGTTCCATTGCTTGTACTAGCAATGAAGAGTCATCAGTAAGATCAGAGTATCTCTCTGATGAAGAGAAATCATTAGCTCTGCACCTAGTTGACTCGGCTCTCTGAGTAGCTTCCCATTTCTCAGCAAGTCCATCTCCTTCAAGCATCCGAACAACTTCAGACATTTTCGGCCTGTGACTTGGCAGGTATTGAGTACACAAGAGAGCTACTTGAATAATCTCTTCAAGCTCAATTCTATCATAGTTGTTCTTTAGGTCCTTGTCAACTACCATTTCAAACTTCTTCTCCTGCTGAATTTTTTTCACCTGTTGTAATAGCAAGTAGTAATTGCCATGAATTTGATGAGAATGTCAAATGGTTGCTAATTATGAGAAAAGTTTATGTTTGGCTTACCCAATCAAGCATAGCTCCTTTCTGGTTTGCTGCTTTCCCAAAATCTAAAGCTCTTTGTCCAGATATCAATTCGAGTAGAAGGATACCGAACCCGAAAACATCTGTTTTCTCTGAGGACTGGCCTGTAGAGAGGTATTCTGGAGCTATATGCCCCACAGTGCCCCTCACTGCGGTTGTGACATGTGAATCATGGTGATCTAATAGCTTTGCCAGCCCAAAATCTCCCACCACCGCCTCACAATAGTCATCCAGCAATACATTTGCAGCCTTTACATCTCTGTGAATTATCTTGGGATCACACTGTTCATGCAAGTACAGCAAACCTCTCCCAGCTCCCAAGGCAATTCTTTTTCTTGTACCCCAATCAAGGACTGGTTTGGCTGCAATGGTGGAAAATACATATTGTGAATGTTCTGTTAATGTTGCAAAAAAGGTCATCTTTGGCCATTACTAGAGACAAGACTCATGGGCTGGCAGTACTTAATATTAAGTCACAATCTAGTACCACAGTTCTCATAAGCTCGAACTAGTGAGAAGTGGACTGGAATTGCATTATATACTCTACAGCCCCCTTCACTTGAGGGCTAGGATGTGAGGAAAAGACGAACCTTGACTAATTGGACGAATGTGAGATGAAACACAGAGCCCACAAAACAAGCAAGCCCAACATGTGAAAAATAAATTAATACATGAAAATATTACGTTAAACCACAAACCAGTATCACTATTTTCATAAGCTCGAACTTGTGAGATGTGGACTCTAACTGAGTTATATACACTAACACTTAATAGTCCAAATATTGCTTATAGATTAGAGATTTTAACTTCTAGCTCTATGTTACTTACAAAATGGTCAAGTTGGTTTGGGACTTAGACCATGGAGGATATCAAAAATCCACCTTACCTTTTAGACGGGTAGCAACACTTCCATTGGACATGTAGGGATAAACCAAGAGCCTCTCAGTGTTGGTCATACAGAAACCATAAAGCCGGAGAAGGTTCCGATGAACTGCTAGGCTAATCATTTCAACTTCAGTCTGAAATTGAATCTCACCACCAATAGCATTTCCATCTTTCAGCCTTTTAACTGCTACTACTGAACCATCTCGAAGACAGCCTTTGTAGACATTCCCAAACCCACCCTTTCCAATCAGGTTTTTGCTGCTGAAGTTGTTTGTTGCAACCTGAAGTTCTCTGAACTGGAATTTCTTCAGGTTTCCAAGGCAAACTTCTTCATGATGTTGTTCTGAAATTTTGGAAAGAGTGTCAGTGAAGAAAAAGTTGTATGTTTGACATTGAATACCCTGTATCTGCAAGTGCTTGACTAACCGTTAACATCGAAGAATATCTGCTTGTTGTGTCTGTGCCGCCACCAAAGAAGGAAACCAAACCCAAGGGTTAGCAGGCAGAGACACCCTAGGCTTGAAGCAAAGGCCAAGGCTATTTTGTGCCTCCTTGGTCCCCCAGAAGGTTGAGAATCTTTAAAAACAGTTAGAAAAAAAAAAAATCAAGTTAGACAGATTGCTAGAACAGGAAAAAGTTATATAATGGAGAACAAAATTCCATCACTTACACAAAAAAAAAGCATCGAAAAAGTTCAAAAATAGAATCAGAAAGTAGTGCAATGATGAACTTAAAAACAGGTGATGGTACTTAAATTTTCTAGATTAACTGAATTATGAACTCAAAAGCAATAGTCAAAAGGACTGAACCGAGGAAGTTATAAATTCTGAACCAGTAAAGAAACTACCAACAACCAGAAAACTATAGTTATTACTCTGTGAATTATGTAAGGATGAAGAAATCGGCGTCGGTGTTGTTCCAAAGCACTTCATTCCAGTTGTGCATATCAGAGGATTTCCCACAAAGCTGTGTCAATTAAAAATAAATAAATGAATAGATAAAGTTGCTCAAACATTTAGCATAGTAGTTTTATGTTTTCTTCTGCATTGACAATTTTAAAAAACATAAATAAATAAACACTTTAAGGAGAAATAAAGTCAACAAATTAGCTTACTTGAATGTCCTAGCAGGCAAGATAGGTACTGGACCACTCAAATTGTTGTAGGACAGATCACTGTGGAGAAACCTTATTAGCAAAAACTCAATAGGAATTGAAACTGAAACTTATTATTAGAAGCAAAGTTGAAGAGAATTACAGAAAGGTAAGCTGGGTCATGTTAGAAAAAGATGAAGGAATTGCTCCACTGAGACTGTTACTGTCCAGCCTCCTGATTAAAATTCAAAACATAATTGTCAGAATCAGACTGAAAAAAAAAAAGAAAAAAAAAATAAAAAGAGACTATTTAAAACTAAATGGTTTTTATTTTGTTTTCTCAATTAACTTACAGATAATGGAGATTTTTCAGGTGGGAAACAGTTTTGGGAATTTGACCAGTGAAGAAGTTATTAGAAAGATCAAGAGTATGAAGCTTTTGGAGCCTCCCAATCTCAGAGGGAATTGATCCAGTTATATTGTTATTTTGTAAAAGCCTGCCACAAACCAAAAAAAAAAAAGAAAAGGAAAAACTAATGTTTATTAACAAAATTTATGCAGAAAACAAAATGCAACATTGGGAAATTGTTGGTTTTACTCACACACTCTGGAGATTTGTCAAGTTGCCTATGCTCGGAGATAGGATACCAGATAGATTTTGGCTTGGAGTCCCTCTGCAGCAAAAAAAAAAGTACCATTCCACTTAGGAAACTCTTTGTTTAAATTTTTTAACATATTTTTAATGCAAAGTTGGAATTTTCAAAATCTGTTGGTATAGTTGTTTTGTCAGCAAAATACTTACAAGCTAATCACATAACCCTCAGAAGAACAAGTGACCATAGTCCAACTGCAGGGATCCACAGCAGTCTCATCCCATTTCTCAAGAACTTTATGAGGATCATTGAATGAGTTTTTAATGCTCATCAAAGCTTGAACTGTTTTTTTTTTTTTTTTTTTTGCAAAAAGGAATAAAAAGGAAAGAGAGATTAAATACTACTTTGTCATAATTTTGTAGAGAAATAAACAAAGAAATTTCCAAATTCACATATACTACCTTCAAAATTGACACCTTTTTGAGAGAGAACGTCAACTGCAGAAGTTAATACCCAGAAAAAGCCCACAAAGCACAGAATAGCAAGTTCTCTCTTTATTATTTCCATTGTAGACAAGGTTAAGAAAAAAAGAGCTTCCCAGATGCCAAAAACCAGCTTATTTCCAATGAAGATGGTAGAAAATGGTTTGCAAAACTTGAATAGCAACCAACCTCCAACTCAAATGTCCAGGAAAAAGAAAAACAAGAAATTCCAACTGGGTTTGTCTTGCTTCTATGTACTGTTTCACATCAGGAACCAACCAGTACAAGTCCTCATGCTTTCCCAAACCAGAATTATGCACTCACTCACCCTACTGTCAGAGCCAAGAGCCAAGAATCCAGAGGTTTTTGGTAGTGGAAAAAAAATAATAGGACTTAAAAAAATTAAGGAGAAACTAACGTGCCTGCCACTGGTCAGCAAAGAGAAAAAAGAAAAAGGAATATATACAAGCTAAGAAGGGGCTCATTAACCAAATTTAGATAAATCTAAAAGATAAATTGGAGAAAAAAAGAAAAGAAAATTCCTTCAATCATGCATTGGTTTAGACAAAAGCTAGGTACATGATTTCTGTAGGAAGAATTTTTGCCTTTTCCTATTCCCTGATTATAAAAATGTAAAAGTTTAGTGAAATATTACCTGTTAAGCACTGTAAAACTTTCAATTAAGACATCTTTAGTAAAAAAGAATTACTTTGTGGTGCATATCAGTGAAAGAAAGAAAAAGAGAGAGAAAAAGATTTGTTGGCTTGGCTTCTGTTAAACTTTCAGGACTAGCTTGCCTCTGGAATCCAACATTCCTTGAGGTTGGGCATTAAAATAAATTCCAAAACTCCATATAATAAATATAATATCTTCTAATAATTATTAGAAAAAAAGTAGATAATCTCGAGGGATAGAATTGAGATTAGTGATGTAATAACTTCTTTTGAAGATCTTTGCTGTACCAATTATTTCTCACACATTTTTATTTTTCAATAAAATATTATCTCAGTTAGGTTTTGCATTAATGGTTCTAATATACTCTTTTTGCCTCCACAATCAGCAGACAGTCCATTCAATAAACAATCCAAAAGTATCCAACTTTTAAAAGCAAAAGCTGCTCTCTCTCTCTCTCTCTCTCTCTCTACATATAACATACATTCATGATGCGTGTATGTGGAGGTCCTATATATAATATATTTGGTAATGTAATGTCTCTCTCTCTCTCTCTACATATAATATAAATTCATGATGTGTATATGTTGGGGTCCTACATATGATATAATATATTTGGTAAGGTAATGTCTCTCCAAACTTGATGACATTTTATGAAGACCAAGGGTCACGGTTTTACTAGCAAATAATGTATAGAAGATCACAAGGACCAAGCACTGGAAAAACTTTTCTATGGAACGTGATATAGTGATGTTGTGTAACAAACTACTTGTCATCGAATACATAATAACATTTATATAAGATGCATTTGTTTTAATTCATCATCACATAACATTATATATAATTATATATCGTTGAATTTATATTGTATGTGATAATTAAAAATAACATAGATGACATAGTATAAACGTTACATATGACATTTTCTCCTCAGTGCCCTGCCGCGTTGCAAAACTATAGCAAAGGTAGCCTAGATGCACGTGCAATGCAGACCCTCACCATTGGCGTTGACTTGATGTTCAAAGATTTCTTCGGACCAATTGCCTAATAGTGGTTTTGTATGATCATTTTAAGATACTTATTAAAGTTGATCAGATGGTTATAATTTAATGATCTGACATAAAGTTAGGGAATTAATAACTTTTGAAGCAATTTTTAAGAGGTTGTTTAGACATAGACATTTTGGTGCCCATGTACATGACATGGATGGAGGAGCCAAATTGGTTTCAGGGTGACTCTTGAACTCATCTCTCTCATATCAATTATTTTGTAACTTGAGACCTTCTCCTTATAACCCTCGGCAGCAAGAATCAAGTCCATATTTTTGAAATTAACAGCTAGGAATAAACAGTTGGTATTAATCCTTTAATAAACAGGCCAGACCAAAATGGCTTTAGTTTCTATCAGCAATGGTCAAAGACCAAAAGCAAAATTAGATTATATATATATATATATAAGATTTGGCACTTCAATCCATTCCAAAACTCATCACAATCAGTTAAGACAGAATTCCGTTTGCTGGAGCTTCACAATTATCATCTCAGATGATCATCATGTTATGGTACCTGCTAGGTCATACTCATTAATTACTTTTCACTACTCTTTTGTCCTCCTTTTAGCTCAAGTCCATTCATTATCAGCAAAATCCTTTTTAATTTTTTCCCATTTAACAAAACTAAATTATTAATTGGCAAGAATGATCTTGGAGAGCCAAAAGGGAGTCAAAATACAAGTGGGGTTAAAGAGAAGTTGACCAAAATAATCCTAATGAAGATATGCACCGAGTGGATATGCCCAAATGAGTAGCAAATAATTCTTCTTCTTTTTTACCACTGGAAGGTGTTTGAATGAAATTGCTTAATTTGAACAATTTGTACCAACTCACATTATTTTGTTTTTGTTATTTTGCATCTCCCTCCCTCTCTCTCTCTCTCCAAAGACTTCAAAGTAGTATCTGCCACACCACCCTCTTACCCCACCTTTGTCCCCTCTCTTCCCTTCCAAAACTTCTATCTCTCTCACTCTCTCTCCCACTCAGTTTACTCAGTTCTGAATGTCTTCCCCTACTCACTATAAGGTTTTTGTACTTAATGCAGAGAACTCAGTCATGATTATCATATCCATCTTGTTCGAATTATATCAATTATTATCACTGTCATGGACCTCACGTATGCTTCGATGCCTTTCCTTTAAGGACCACTAAAGCCCCAAATCATTACCTTTTCTTGCTTCATTTACCAGCTCTCATAATCCTAAAGACCATGAAAATTAAGCCTAAATTATAAAACAGTGTATATTTATTAAGCTAATAGACCTCCTATTAGTCAAATAAATCTAATATTGGTCACGATGGAGTTCTGTATAAACTGCCAATAGAGCTTAGCAATTAAACAAACACGAGTTTATAAATTGTGATAAGAATATATAAACTACAGGAACAAAAAAGTTGTAGTTGCTGCAGATTTTTGGAGCCTGATCAAAGAGACTTCAATATGTGTTTCAAATTTTGGAAAAAAGGAAAAAAGAAAAAAGAAAAAAGTGCTTTTTTTTTTGGGATGACAAATACATACAGAATAAATTCCCCATTAGAAAGTGTGAACCTTCAAAAGCATAGGATACCTCACACACGATCACCCCACCACAGCAAGCATAACTCTTTCTTCTTCTTTTTTCCTTTTTTTTCCTGCAGTCCATACATGACCTTTTTTACATTCTTTTTACATTTCTAATACCCACCCATTAAAGAGTTTGGGTAAAAAGCAACGGTTATTTACTCTCTTTCTCTTTTGGTGAAAAAGGGAGGAATTTTTTGGCATGCTAAACTAAAAAATACCCAAAACCCAGTTGGCACGAAAAGAGAAAATAGTTGCTCCTGAAGCAGACAAGGTCTGTTAAAGCCACATACAGTACGAAGATGGTGTTAAAGAAGCCAGTTTAAGGGTACACAGATCCCACTAAAGTCCTTTTTTTTATGAGTGATTTTGACCACTTGACGAGACCCAGAAACAGCTCAATGACTCTTGTACTGTTAAGTCGAAACAAAAATTTTGTGACATTTTTTATGTATTCCTACTCTCTCTGTCACTTCGATTAGCAATTGAGAAGAAAAACCCAACTAATTTAATACTTTATTAGAAAAAGGCTGTTCCACCATTCAATTTCTTCGTGGTGTGACCAAAGTAGGATCTCTTTATATATCTCCAACAAAGATTTAGTCTAAAAGTTGTCTGTTTGACGCAACCTAAAACACTGCTTAATAAATCTGTCTTCTAAATAATTTTGATTTAACATCATCTTTTAGAAGTATTACAAAAAGTAGGTGGAATAATCGACTATCAGACAAATAAAGTTTTATTAAAAATATATATACTTTCATTTAAAATGGAGAATTAACAGAGATTGGCTCCCTAAAAAGTTGTTTAGATTTTGGAAGCTAACCACTTTTTTTTAAAAGGATAATACCAGCTGGCTGGCACACATTATAGGACAATAAAATTGAAAAGAAATTACACATAAGGGTGATACTATGCCATTTTTTACTATTACATTAATTATGTATCATTTAAATTTAATCATTTATGATCATATGCAATATTATGTAACGGTAAATAAAGCTAGTAAGCTTTAAAAAAATTAATTGAGTGTGTATTTATAAATTATTTGTTTGTACCTGGTTCATTGTGCAACGGTTATATATAAATTTTTACTCAATTAAAAACACATGAATTGCTTTTCTTTTTAAAAATCAAATAAAATAAATCTCGTAACTACTCTGTTTTATAAATAGATAAATGTATATATTTCGATTCTTTAATAAGCGTTGTGAATATGTTTGTATATCTCTGCATGTTTAGTATATTTATAAATGGGTTTGTTTCCCCTTTTTTGGTTTCTCTTGCAATTTTGGGTGAAAATCTGAATTCAAAGTGAATTATAGGTAAGGCCTAAGAAGTAGAAAAATAGTCTTGAAATGGAAAATAAGGAAAACTGCACCAGTATATTTCAAAACCAAAGTGACAATAACAAATTTAAGAATTTTTTTACATTGAGACCGTCAGGATTCTCACTGCCAAAATCTTTAACATTTATCAGTAAGTGAATAACATATTAATTTATAAACGTATAATATTATCCATAATAAATAATATTAATTTATAATTAATTAATATTGATCCATTGAAAAATATTAGTTTATAAATAAATAATAAATCCATAAAAAATAACAGTAGTTCATGAGTAATTAATATTGAAAAAATTTCGATACTGAAATCCTTATTAATGAGGTCCCAATATAAATGGGTCTCAAATTTAAAATAAAAAATAGGCGCTTTTCTTTTTTTTTTTCCTATCAGACATATCTTCAAATGAAGAAAACCTTGAAAGATTACAAAATGATCTACTAACTCTCTGAAATTAATATTTACCAAAAAAAAACTCTCTGAAATTAATGTCAGAAGCAGTGCATATTATATTCTACTAGAACTATTTTCAATTGGTGTAACTTAAATTTTGTAAAATTCCAATTCTATAAAACTGTGACATTTTCTCTTCAGCTTAAGTTTTCCTGCAAAATAGCGGTCCTTATTTTACATGTCAGATTAGATAAAGTCCTTGCTATATATATGGTGGAAGATTCAGCCTCAGGATATGGTGATGACAGAGTCACAAATAATCTGATTGTTTTCTCATTTATACAAGTACTTCTTCTCCCAACTAGCCTAATACTGAAGCTCTTAGAAAATGCAGAGACTAATTCCTTCAACATTTTGAACCATGCATGATTTAAGGAAAAATTCACCCATCAGCACTGCCAATTGGATTGCTTTTTCTTTTTTCTTTCACCTTTTTTTTTTTTTTTTTTTNGTTTCAACCAGGCATGACATGGTCTGTTTGCTTAAAGGCTGTTACTGAATACAACCACACGTAATCAAAGATGACAAGGACCCAGAATTCGTAGCTGAGCTTCATGGTTCGCCTATTTCCCCCCCTTTTGAATGGCAAAGCCTCTTCTAATTAAATTAAAAAAGTAACTCAAGCCTTTTTAATGGGAAAAAAATATATAATAAAATAAAATGTTAAGGCTGGTTCCAGTACTCTCAAAAATTAATTCAAGTAACTCAAGCCTTTTTTATATTTTTTTAGAATACTTATATTTGGTCAATGTAAAATTTTATTTGTACATTTTTAACAATCACCTTTTCAAATCAAAAATTGCATCTTTTTTTTTTTTGGCACATTTTCAAACTGATAATATATTTTGTCCTCATCTCATCTCGTCGAAAGGTCTCCATTGTGGCACTGTGGAGCTTGGAATAGTCTCCTACATAAGAAGAGTAGCATTGAGGTCTCCATTGCCTACCACTTACATGCCAATTAAATTTTAACCGTCAATTATGGAAACTAATTTTCACTATCGTTGTCTACCATGACAGTCATTCAATTTACTTCGGATTTATCTTGAGCATACAAATGACTCAAAATTTAACAAAAACAATTTCAGATAGTTGTGTATGCGTTTGTTTCCCAAAAAAAGTTGAAAGTGTAAATTTCAGAAGCATTAGAGTTATTAAACAAGTCATATATACCTTGTTACCAAAAAAAAGTCATATGTACCTTTAAATGTTCTTTGTTTCCCCATGGTGGGCTTGGTTGATCTCAAGAAAGAAGCAAGCAACCATCCTAAAAGGAAACCAATTGGAGAAATCCACCATAAATTATGCTATCTTCTTTTGTCAGCAAAGTTAAAAAAACATTTAAACAGACAAACAGAATTTTCCAACTATTAGACAATTTTTTTAAAATTTTTTTTATTTTTTGCCATTGAATTAAAATGTAAGTAACATAAATAGTCAGGAAACTAGTCATCTGAAAGTGGCAAAAATGAGCCATTGATTAACTTAATAGACCAACCATTAAACATGGCAATGGATTCTCAAATGGAGAGTCGAGAAAATGTTAGATTTTGATTCTCCCAATTGCAATATTGGGTAAGCCAAGTAGGCATGCATTTTCTACCATGAAAAAACTCAAAAACTTGTGTACTAAAAAAATAAAACTCCATTCCAAAAGTAGATAGAAATTCTATGTGGCTGTTAATTGCACAATTAAATTTAAATTTTTCATAAATTGTGTTAATTCTGCTTTCTTTGTTATAGAAATTGAAGGTGGAGGATTTACCAAAAAAAAAAATATATTTGTAGGTGAAATGCAGAAAATAAAAATAGGAAAAAACAAAAATGATGTGGCTGCTGGGATTCGAGCCCAGGTCTCCACGGCCACAACGTGGAATTCTTACCACTAAACTACAGCCACTTGTTGCTGAGATCATTCAAATATTAGTATAGTAAATAAAAAAAGGCTTTTTCAACCCTAATTTTTCCAATGTAACATGGTAATTATCACTTTTTCAATTTAAAAATATTTTTTGCAAATTATTTATTATTGAACATATAATAATATTTGAAAGATCCAGATGTTTACGCTTTACGTAACATGTAATTATAAATTTTTAAATTGATATTGTACGTTATAATTAAAGATGATACGGATAATATGACATTATTGTTACATATAATATTTTCTGTTTCAATCAGAGAAGAAATGACTGAGTGGACTAAAGTACTGAGGGTTCAAATCCTTCTCTTTCCGTTTTCATCCATACTTTTATATTTTCTTTAGTTATATAAAAAAAGAAATAAAATATATTTCCATTTTTTATAACATGTATTTATTTTCAAATTAAGTGAGAACCAGTTGAATATAAATTAAACTAAATATTTAATTTAACCAAAGTTTACTCAATAATCTCGTTCATTTTTATGCTTGCAAATCCAAAATCCTAATTACTTACAAGCTGCTGCAAATGGGATTGTGGGACTAAATGCATGAAGTTTGACTACCAAATCTTGGGTCTAAACTAAAATTTATGAGGTGAGAATAATGACAGAGAACTAAACCAGCTAGGGTGTTAATCAATTCGTTTACCATAATGAGGATATTAGGCTAAAACAAAGAATACTTCGTCCTATCTTAAAAATGAAGGACCAGTCAGTCTATACATGAAAAAAAATCTTCAAACTTTGAACTTATATAGAACTAAGGTAAATCTTTTCTTTGTTCAGAAGATGGATCAGTATGCTCAAGGGTGGGTAAAGTTTTCAGTACTGTAAGTCTTACTTTTTATCTGGAACCCAAATGCTTGAGCCATCACAAGGCTTATAGCTCTACTGCTATAGTATCAGTGGCCCTGATGATAACTTCATCTTCTGATGATGAACCATCATCATCTAGATATTGTTAATTTCTACAATTGTAGTCATTTTCATAGGTTTATAGTCACAAGTTGTTTTCTTTCTTTTTCCTCAATTTTTTTTTTCTTTTTCATTTTTTTAACAGAGCGAAATTTTTACAAGTTAGGCGCAAACTTATTTGAAACACATATCAAAGAGGGGGATATATACAAAACTTCAGCTTTCAACACAGATGTGGAAACCATTGAAAGGGCCAGTGAATGCTAATAAGTAATAATAATAATAATCCTTTTTGTTAGCTGAAATCCCATTCAGCAAACAGAGGCTCGTCTATGTCCACACATTTCCATTTTCATGCAAATTCCACGGAAAGGGTTTTCAGCAAACACATTTGCAGGCACAAAATCATATCAGAAGCAGATTTTGCCCTCCAATTCCAGATGGAGTATCTTCCCTCAATTCATTAACAAAACAAATATTGGAACATTAAAATCCAACAAAGGTCTTAAACCAGCTTCCCCAAAAAAAATCCATGGGCAGTTTCAACATTGTATCCCACAAGACTAGAAGCAAAAAACTGATCACCTTGACCATAAATAAGATGTCAAAAGACGATCAAATTAACATTCGCCAGAGAGAGATTGAATACATTTATCAAGTCTTTCAACACATAAAAACAAATAAAAATAATATAAAAGGAACAAATTCATTATTCATTGATCAGTGCGTATTATTCATTATCCTAATCTTCCTCCTCTTCTTCCTCTTTCCAGCAGCCTTTCAGAGTTGATCTTGGAGACCCACAGCAGCCACCAGTTCTGGCAAATCTATAGAAGACAATGGAACCCCCCCTTTCGAGCTCTTCATAGCTACTTTCTCCGCAATGGTATCCCTTCACATCAGGTGAACAGTTATGCTCAAGAGATGTACAAACATCATTAACATGCACAGCTATAGAGAATTCACTTGGTTGGAAACAAGCCAAAACCCTCTCAACTAAGTAATTGATATTCACTTCTTTCATATCATATCCCACTGCTTCAAAGCTGGCATAGCTGAAGCCATCTTCTGGAGTGACATGAATGGTAGAAATCGCAGCTCCTTCAATAGCATTCATGGAATAACCACATGGGTCAAACCCAAAATCACAAATATCAGAGTCTGGAAGAATCTTTCTGATGCCAGAATTAACCGTCATTAGAGCTGCCGAGCTTGATTGATCCTTGTAAAATACGGAAGCATTTTCTTTGTCCAAGCCAGTCATGCACATTTCTAAGGTGTAAATGGTGTTCAAAGCAGCTAATGAATCAGCAGTAGCAGAATACACATGCCATTTCTGTGGTGTGTCTGCATTGCCCATTACAAAAGCCTTGCTGCCTGAACCAAGATTTCCGAAATAGCTATCAAGGGCAGCAACTTCTTCCAAAAAGTTACGATGAGGGAACGGCTGTGCACCAGGAAAAATGAAACTCCCACGAGTGTACCTCACAGATTTTACAGCAAGGGAAAGGGTCTCCGCCAGCTTCAAAATAGGTGGGATAGAAAAAAGTAATTTTGTGGTGCCACAGGTTTTGATGATGATCTTGTAAGGATAAACAAAGAGACTCGACTCAGAAAGAACATAGGAGTCAACATAGTCATTCGACAATGAAGCAACTATAGTGCATTCAGCAGGTCCGAGGATTTCATCCAATTGGGCTTTTGACAGTGATCGAAGGCCCTTTCCTTCAGGGTCAAGAAAGATGCTTGGTTCAAAGAAGGATATCTCTAATCTCTTCTCATAACCTTCAAAACCGATGGCAGAAACTGGCAAGGCCATTTTTGGCTAATGGAAATGCTTATTACTTGAAAAGAGATGACAATTGCAAAGAGCTCGAACGAGGAAGGGGGGTATTGAAGACAAAATGCTAACTAAAACTATGCAACGACTGTCACTGAACCACGTTGTGTGGCCAGGCTACCAGCTTGAGGATATCAGGATGGTTTTCGGGCGCACTGCAAAAGGTATTTACAGATGCATGAGGTTAGCATCATTTGACATACAAAAATCCATTTGAAAGGAGGCAAATAAAGCCTACAATAGATTAATTTTGAGTGCAAAAAGACCAATTTAATGCATAAACATTTAACAAAACTGAAACTCACAAAGTATTTACAGAAGCATCAAGTTAGTACTATTTGGTATACAATCATAATGTTCATAAACCTATAACAGCTTTTGAGTACAAAAAAACCTAATGAATGCATAAATATTTAACAAAACAGAAACTTACGTTGGAGTAAGCAGCAGATCGGAATTTCTTGATGCCACCGTTTGGTCGAATGTCTTCGATGCTATAACCAAGAGGAGCTTCGTAGAACAAAGATTTACGACTACTACTACTGGACTTTTTCTTCCCACCTTTTGACTCCATTAGATCATCCAATCCTGTCTAAACAAACCATCAAACGAATTTCAGTATCAGAATGAATTGAAAAAAGAATAACAATGAAAAAAGAAAAGAAAAAAGAAACATAGCACCGCAATGAACAAGATTTGAACTTTATAATAAAAACAGAAAACCCAGAAAAATTATTAAAAAAAAAAAACACAAAACAAAATATAATCGGAACGAATCCTATCGAAAGGAAAGACTTTTATAGAAAACAATACAAAAGAATATGAAGTATGAACAAGAATTACGTATAAACGGACTAAAAAATAAAATCTTTATCAGAAGCTGTTACAAAAAAAAAAAAAAAACAGAGAAACAAAGGAGACACTTACAAATACGATATGTGAAAAGCGATTGAATCTATTTAAAAACAACAATACACGACGTTGTTCTGTTCCAAGCAAACCTTACAAAACCAAAACCAAACACAAATCTGAACAAACGAGAGGCTCAGAAAGAGAGCAGGCTGAGCAGCGAAACAGCGTCGGATTGTGTTTTTTGGAAAACGGAAGGGAAGAGGAATCGGATTCTCTCGCACGTTTACGTTTACGTTTTCGTTTTCGTGCTTATGCCGAGGCGTAGGCTGCTGGTCCCTGATTCCTATTTATAATAATGCGATAGCAAACTTGAATGATTGACACTGGTGTTGGAAAAAATTACGGTCGTGCCCCTCTACACATTCCCTGAAATTTCTGTGCTCGGGGAGACATTTTGAAAAATTAGCCCTCCTCCGAAATTAGCTCTGCGATGGCTCAGAATATTTCTTAGAAACAGCTGGTCCTTAATTGTTAAGAATTTTCTTCCTTATCCTTTTTATAAAAAAAAAAAAAAAAAAAAATAATGTCAACTTGTTAAAAAAAATGTTTATCGTTAAAAATAATGTTTAGTGTGTTATATTATCATTAAATGTAAAAGCGTCAGGTATTTCAAATTTTATACTTTAATACTATATTAAATTATTATTAATTTTAAATCAATTAAAAAAATATTTAATATGTATATATAGCTATGTCTATTGTTGTTAAAGATTAAGGTTATGATTTTGAAATAGAAATAAAAAATCTAGTAAAGAACTAACCATGGTTAAAAAATTTCAAACATTTCACTTTCTATAAAACATTTAGTATCTATAAGATTTTAGACATCATGCTTATTTTATTTAACCAAAAAATATGCGAAAGCAAATGAGTTATTTTTTACATATAAAAAAATGCATAATGTCTGTTGGAATATAAATTTTCTTATAGGAAACATGATAGTAATGAATAAATTGACTTGAGTTCTTAAAAGAAAAATTAATTCGTCTTGATTAAAATTTATTTGAACATGTTTACATATATAATTTGATTCTATTGTAATTTATATTTTATGAAATCGAGGAATATTATATATTTTTTATTTTATTTTTGGTGAAATTTTTTTTTTATTATTGGTTGTTCACTTTTGTTGAAATTATATAAAATTACGATATTCAATGGATAGAACTT